>APFE031474453.1:473799-530301 GCA_000404065.3 Pinus taeda
TATCAATTTACTAGCCAAAAATCTTTATTCCTAATTGGTCAGCTTATCATATTGAAATATCTACCGAATCTGACCCGAGAGAGCCTTCTCATACCTCGTAGGGCTAGCTACGAGGTGAAATGGTTTGATGTAGCCTTGAGAGTTTGTCTATCTCAGCTTAGGTGAATTCCAAGCGCTAACATATACTACTAGTGTAACCCCTTATTGTTATTAGTACAACCCCCTTATTATATTGTTGTGCCCATGTAAACCCCATATTGTTATTATTGTGCCCCATAGAAGCCCATTATTGTTATTATTATGCCCTTACATTATTATTGTTATGTCGGCTCTGATTATATTATGACCCCTTAGACTCCTATATATAGAAATGAGGTCTTGTCATTTGTATCATCGAAGAATTGTTCATTTGTGTAATTTAAAGGAGGTTTCCCCCTTGAAGAGGCTTATTTCTAAGGCGTTGATCTATCTTTTTGCGAGCTAGTTTCATAACATTTGGTATCAGAGCTTTAGATTCTAGGGATTCACTGCTCCAAAAAATTCATCATGGAATTTTCACTATGACTTTTTTATGCGATGTTTCAGAAGCTAGAAACAAAACCCATTTGAGAAAAAATCTCACTAAACCTCGGGTCCAAATTTCAGATCTTTTTGCACTATATTTTCGGAGATATAGTCCAAGACATTTAGGGTTTTTGCAAGCTCCCAAATTACATCCCAAATAGGTGACCTTGGGAAAATCGTCTTAACTTTCTCTCTGAGCATCAGATTGCAATTTCGTAAGAAGTTATAGAGAGAGGACGACCTGTAGATTTCTTTGTATCAGTTTCAAGTCCAAAGGTTAAAACAGTGAGACATGGATCTTCATACAAGTTTGCTCTTCTGAAAAGGTATATAAACAAGTCATCTTGGGAGATTGTGCATAAACCTTTCTTGAAGAATCCAATTTTGATCAGATTGGTGGCATTGGAAAGAGGACGTAGAGGGCTACCACAAATGTTAATTTCAGAATTGGAAGATCTGAAATTACAGAGTTACAGTTGTTTCAAGATCGAGCTCCTAAAATCAAGAAAATGTGATATGAGGAAGTTTGATGGCAAGGATCTGGTAAATTAGATACTACAGATGGAGCAATATTTTGATCTACATGAGGTGAAACTGTTACAAAAGGTACATATTGCATCTTTATATTTAGAACCGAATCAATTTTTATGGTATGAAGGGCTTTGTTCTCGTAAACCACTTGTCACTTGGTCAATTTTCACGGAGGAAATGATAGCATATTATGAGGATACAAAAAGATACACCCTCTTTAGCCAATTGATAAATCTCAGAAAAAAGGGTTCAATGGTAGAGCACATTGAGGACTTTCAAAAATTGAATATGAGGATAAATGATATTCCAAAGAAGTAAAGGATCGATGTCTTCAAAGGGACTTTAAAGGATAACATTTAGGTTGGCAAGAAAAATTGAAAGTGAAATTATGGAAACAAGGAATCTCACCACTCACGACTATAATTATGGAAGTGATTTTTGTCCTAGCCTTCCAAAACCTATAAGGTTTACACCAAAACAATTGGAAGAAAAAAGAGAAAAATAGCTTTGTTACAATTGTGATAACAAATACACTAAAGGCCATAATTGTGCTGAGAAGAAATTATTTTACATAGATTATGAAGAGGAAGAAGAAAATGATCAAGAAACATCAAAAGAAGAGGATATACAGCAGGAACCAACCCCAGAGAAAGAAGAAATGAATCCAACCATATCTTGTAAAGAATTGGAAAGAATTACCAGTCCTCAAACTCTCAAGATAGAAGGACATATCAAGAAGAAAAAGCTTCAAGAAGTGAAAGATCACATCGAGAAATAAGAAATGAACCCGGCCATATCTTGTAATGCATTGGCTAGAATTACCACTCCTCAAACTATCAAGATAGAAGGACATATCAAGAACAAAAATGTTTAAGAAGTGAAAGATCACATCGAGCATCAAGAAATGAATCTAACCATATCTTATAATGCATTCAAAGAAATTACCACTCCTCAAACTCTCAAGATAGAAGCACATATCAAGAAGAAAAATATTCAAGCAGTGAAATATCACATTGAGCATCAACATCATGTTCTCAAAATTTTAAATGACAACGCCACTTTGGTGCATAATCAAATGAAATAACATGTAGATCAACATCGCAGTGAAATAAGTTTTGATGTAGGCAATTGGGTATTTTTATGGCTGCATCTCAAGCAAGCTATTTATGAGAAGGAAATGTTGCCAATACTACATGCACTTAAGAAATGGTGACCTTACCTAATGGAAAGACACTTCAAGGTAAAAATAGATCATGATAGTCTTAAATACCTTTTAGAACAAAGATTATCTTTAGAAGAACAGAAAAAATGGGTCACAAATATTTTGGGTTATGACTTTGAAATCATCTACAAAAAAGGGAAGCAGAATGTTGTTGCAGATGCACTCTTAAGAAAGGATGAGGATGTGGAAGAATTGTTTTGTGTTATTTCTATTATCTAACCAGATTGGATAAAGGAAGCAAGGGATGAATGGAAGAAGGACGAAGAAGTGTGGCCACTCATTCAAAAGTTGCAGAAGATCCCAGTTCAAACAATATTGCCAAAACTTGACGAGGAAGGAAAAATCATATTGGAACTTGGAGCAGTCATAGAAACAATAACCCAACAGCTACGAAATTGATCAATTTCATAGTATCTCATCAAGTGGAAGAAATTACCCGCTGAAGATTCCACACGGGAGGACAAGAATTTTATACAGAACCATTAAGAACTACTCAAACGTTGAGGACAACACTTTTTGAAGGAGAGGGGCATGTTAGGGCCCTATACTACTAGTGTAACCCCTTATTGTTAATTTTTCTTTTAACATAGTCAGTTGCTGGTTATATTCCAAAAAGATTTGAGAGACTAAGCTCCTGAGTTACATAATTGAGGCCCATAGGTTGAGCTTGGAGGTAGTTTGCAATACAAAATTATCCTAAGCTATTGTCATTTCTGACTTGTAGGAAACAAATGCAAATGAAGATTTTGATAAACTGAGATAAAAGAAAACAGAATTTGTAGTACATCTTAGTCTATATTGATATGGCTAATCTGGCAAGCCATTGACTCATTCAGTTTGCTGTCCACTTTGGCGTTCTTGAAGCTTGATGAGCTAGTGTCAGGTGCGTTAGGTTTCTCCAGCATGTTTTTGAGTATTTCGATTGACTCTTGAGCTTGGCTGCACCGATTGGCTAGATCGTTGAAATGCTCCTGGAGCGAGGAGACCCTATGGAGGAAGAGATTAAGGTCAACTTCATATTTTTCGCTGGTCATCTGAGCATGTGAGTCAATTTTTGCATCCAGAATTCTTTGGTGTGCTCTGATTTGTTCCAACTCCGCCTGGAGGTCTGTATAGTGTAAACAATCTTCACTCCGAGCCATTTTTGAATCCTTAAAGTTGTCCTGTTGCCGAGTGGAGATAAGGGCCTTTCTACGATGAGAAGGGACTGATTATGCGGTTAAAATAGAGATGGAGCCGGGACTATTGACGATCAGTGAAACATGGGAGTGGGAGAGGTAAACTTTCAGGGGATAAAGAGGAGTGCTAGGAGGGCTTACGCTGCAGGGGGCACAAATAGAGGGAGCTGAGGAGCAGCTGGAAAAAAGGGAGATAACAGAGGTGACAGAGAGCTTTCTACTGAACAGAAGATAGAGAATAAGTGCAGGGAGTTGGGACCTCAATTGCTGATTACTAAAATGTGAAAGGGGGAACAGATTAATGAAGAGCAGATTGGAAAGAAGGGGCTGACTACAATGAGAAGGGACAGATTCTGTGATTAAAACAGAGATGAGGTTGGGACTAATGATGATCAGTGAAATAGGGAGGTGGCAGAGGTAACCTTCCGGCAAAGAATATGGATAGTGAGGGGGACTGGTGCTGCAGGGGGCAAAAAAAGATGGAGCTAAGGAGTAGCTGGAGAAAAGAGAGATAACTGAGGTGACAGAGATCTCTCTGCTGAACAGGATACAGAGAAAAAATGTAGGGAGTCGGGGCCTCAACTTCAGAATACTGAAATGTGGGAGGGGAAGTGGATTTATGAAGAGCGAGCCACAGGAAGGGCAGGACGAGATCACGAGGAGAAGGAGGGAAATATCACGGAGGTCACGAGAGCGACTAGAAATCAAGAGGGCAGAGTTGACAGTAGGATTAAGGGGCAAAAAGTTCGTTGACAAAGATTTGGCAGAGGCAGGATTGTGTTGGATCCTATCAGGATATTCCTTGAGGTTGCTGCAGGGGTCGGATTTTGAGATACTATCACAGGCCATGAGAGAAGTCAAGGTAAATGATGATGGTATTCCACATTGTTGCAAAGGAGATTCCCTTTGGATCTATTGCATGCTTGGTTGGCACATTTATCGGCTTCTTTGTTGAAGGCACGGAGTACATGGAAGAATCAAAGGTCCCAATTTTGGCGGTTTAAGACTTGGCATCTGCTTATTGTTTGTTGGATGAAGATATTGGAAGCTTCACGCTTGCTAATAATAAGGCTAATAATGGTAGCATAATCTCCAAAAACCATCGCATTATTGATGCCAAGTTTTTGGAGCTGGTTAAGACCTTAATAGAGAGCAAATGCTTTGGCTCTGTTATTAGATAGAGATCCCAATCCCCACTGAAAGGTTGCTATGATATCGCCAATGGGATTGTAAATGACTCCCCCTACCCCTGCTGCTCCTAGATTGGATTTGGAAGCTCCATCAAAGAAGAGGGAATGGGAATTACTGTTCCGAAGCCATTCTGAGAATTCATCCTGTTTTACTCTAATTTTCCAACTGTGATTGGGAATGTTGGAATGTTGGCTATAGATGCTTGTTGTTTGTATGCCCTTGTTGTTATTTATCAAGCTACTGATAAAGTCCCTTTCTTCTACACAAAGGCTGACAATATCAATTTTCTTTGTGTTCTTAGTAGCGATAGTTTCTAGTGTTATACTTTTAGCTTTGCTGCATAGTTGCCTAGTGATGGTCTCCTGATCTCTGAAAATATTGTGATTCCTTGCAAGCCAAATTTTCCATAGGAGGGCATAGAGGAGAGCATCCCACACCCTTTTAGCTATATTGTTCTTCTTATGCTGTCAAGGGTAGTCCCCATGTTATATTGTTGTGCCCATGTAGTCCCCATATTGTTATTCTTGTGCCCCATAGAAGCCCACTATTATTATTATTGTGCCCTTACATTTTTATTGTTATGTCGACTCTGATTATATTATGACCCCTTAGACTCCTATATAGAAAGCATTTGTATCATCCAAGAATTGTTCATTTGTGTAATGTAAAGGAGGTTGCCCCCTCAAAGAGCTTATTTCTAAGGCGTTGATCTATCTTTTTGTGAGCTGGTTTCATAACATAGCTATCTATTTGAGCATATAATTTGTTCCATGTGTAGTTGTGGATCATATAATTTGCACATTATTTTTGTTCTCTAGGATTGTTGATTTTGGTGTTTTACTACATGTTTCAACTTCTAATATTGGAATTAAGACAAACTTGATCCTTAAACACAAATCCAGCTACAAGCATGAGTAGGGGATATTATTACTTTCATATCTATAATCCTATATGAAGTGGGTTAAATCATAATGTTTACTTACCATTTTTATTAAAATTCTAGTCTATTACAACTTTTGATCATAATAATTTTATTTGTTATAGAAATGAGACTATGAGAATACATGCTTAGTTAGTTTTGAATTATAAAAGATATTTTTTTTATTAGTTTAATGATGGTGGCCTATTATAAGGAATGCCTTAAAGTGTAACCATTCACTTTCAATCTAAAGTTCCAAGTAAAAAATATTTAGAAGATATTATTTTTCTATTTGAATTTTTAATTATTTTTATGTAATGTTATAAACAAATTAAATAAATCAATTTAAACTCATTTGATTTTTAAAATTAAATTGCTATTTTTCTATTATAAAATCCAATGAAATTTACATATATTAAATTATATTGATATTTTTTTTCGTAAAATTCAATAAAATTTAGATATATTGTGATAATGTGTGTTTTTTTTAATATAATTATTATTATTGGAAATATATTGTAATAAGGTGAAATATTATATATTTTCATTAGAATTGAACCACAATTTTTAATAAGATAAAAATGTTCAATGATTCAAATTGTATTTTTAAATAAAAATAAATTTAACTATTTTAAAATTGGTGCAACAATTTTGGTTAAAAACCCGTGAAAAAAATATAAGACCAAGGTCACGAGACACGTATTCCAAGTTGAATGTTGGGAAAAATAGCCTAATGGGTGTTCATTTCGGTTATTATGGCTAAGGGAATTGGAAAAGGCAATGAAAAGACTTTGAAAAGGCACAATGACATTTTTGGTACATTTATTTATGGAAATAATTGAAATTGGGAGAAAGGGAAGGTGAAAGGTCATAGGTTGCATGTTATGAGGAAAATAATGGAAAATGATGAAAACAGAGGCCTTGTTGATAAAAAGGCTTCCAAGGACCAGTTGGAAAGCTTTTGCTCAGCTTTGGAGCAAGGAAGGGAAAAGTAAACAAAGCAAGGACAAGGAAAGTAAATGAAAGCAAAGAGTAAGGAAGGAAGAGCAAGAACAAGCAACTTCAGCAAGAATACTTGTAGGTAACATATTGTGTGTGTGATTTCCTAGCTGGTTTTAACATGCATGGATTTGCATGTTGGTATATGGTTCTCTTTCTAATGGTGACATGGTTTTTCTTGGTTATGATATTGGTTTTCAGCCTTGCCTTGCCTTTTCCAGATAGCCATGGTGTGATGGGATTGCTTTCTCAGTTTTGAGCTTTGGAATTGCAAGATGGTTTCAAAATCTGGCAAGAAAATTCCCAAAGGCCTATGAATCCCTTGACCGGTTTAGTGGGATACACGGTAAAGCCTGAGGGTGGTGTCTTAGCTTAGGGCCTAGTGATCTGGTGTGGATTGCGGTAAAGCCTGAGAGACAAGGAGAAAAAATTCCTCAACGATAGTGATGGAGTCCAGTTCGGAGGCATTCCAAGCTCGATTTGGTTTTGCGATCTCGGTCCCGATTTTGGTGAGATGACGGTTTGGTGAGGGTGGAGGTGGTTTAACCTCTGGACTCCCTTGGTTGTTTTTGGATTGGTTTATCCATGATATCCCACATTTGTGCTTGGAATATGGCACAAGGGTGACTTGATGAAAGAAAGATTTGGTTCAACCATGTCTACGGTTGGGTGGTACATGGAAGTCCCCAATCTAGTCGACTTTGCCTATGTTTAATAAAAACTAAGTTCTCTTGCTTTTGTACTTGTTATTATCTGGCCTTAATAACTGTTATCTCATTGTTATTTACATGGTTTAATGCTGGTTATAAGCACAATTATGTGATTGGTTATAGTCATGGTTATTTCATGTATTTACTTGTAACTAAAAGGATAATGGATGCAAGACATAATTGATGTCAAAATAGTTAAGGGAAAAGGGTGGCGATCCTTCTTGTCGAGTATCATATAAGTTATCAGTCATTTATGCTCTATCTTGTATTCATTTCCTGTAGATTGCATTGATGTCAAGTGTTTGACAGAATGTCAATCTCGATTGGTGATGGCCATGCCTAGTCCTAGAGTAAATTTTTGATTTATAAGTCTTATGGTCATGTAATTCATGGATTCTGAAAGCTACAGGGATTTTTGGGCAGTGACTTGGGTTATGGGTTTGAAAAATGGCACAAATCCCAGAGTCGTAGGCACATGTATGAGGAGAAAAGTCCCTAGACGCATTCATACCCATGATGTGCATGCATCCGGAGGTTTCCAGACACACCCTTGTCCATATCAAGGGAGAATTCGAGGGTTTAGTGGTCTAAAAGCTCAGTGGGACCCAAGGGCTGGTCAGGAAAATGATTGGGATGCATTATGAGAGTCATGTAGCAGGTGCAAAAGGTTTAATATGGTGTGGTTTCGTCGATTCTACTTCCTTAACTAACACATAGGGAGTCAAATCATATCATAGTAACTTCTCATCACATGTTTACCCCGGTTGGCCGGTTACTTAGGTAGATGTGGGAGGAGGCTATTACAAGTGGTTTACCTTTGAAATGATTTTAACTAAAAATTGCACCATGCTCTTGATTTTGTTGTATCTCACCACAAATGTACACAACAATCTTGTGCAAAAACTTGTAGTTTACATAGACAAAGAGATGCACTAGACATAGTTTGAATTTCAAGGCCCCCAAGATTGTGAATATGTAAATATCTTTTGAGATTGTTTCCCTTTAATTACTTTGTTGAATCTAAATATTTAATCCTTCATTGATAAAAAAAAAAAAAAAAAAATATATATATATATATATATATATAATATATATATAATATATATTATATATATATATATATATATATATATAAAATACCATTTTATTGTCCATGGGGTCTTGGATAGATAGTGATTAGGTGCGTTATTAAGGCAATGTTAGATGTTAAATCACTGGTTTAATTCCCTGCCCTATCTGGGTGTTATTCTTGGACATGATCATGATGTAGCCTCACCACTGCCGAACTTACAAAAAAAAAAAAAAATATCATTTTATTTCTAATGGGGAATGATGTGCCATTTATTTGGACTATAATATCTCACATTTCGAATCTCATGTTCCCAATGTAAATGGAATCATGTTGAATAATATCATATTGAAAAGCTATATGAAGAAATGAGAAATATGGATAGTGCATTTTGCACTTCAATTTATACTTATCAAGCTAAAATAATGATTGACATGTGCAATTAATGTTTAATTCTAAAATCACACATAACTTTTCAAAAGACTTCATCCATTTGAAAATTCTCAACTTAAATCTCACTATTACTATTCATCCTTGATGTCCTACAAGATTTATGTATGTGATCATGGGTTTCCAATCTAATACACCTTTTGGAATTTGACTACTTACAACCTCTTTTTTCTTATTTCAACTAAAGGCACATTTTTGTCTCTTAGTTATCTATTTGAGCATATAATTTGTTCGATGTGTAGTTGTGGATCATATAATTTGCACGTTCTTTATGTTCTAGGATCATTGATTTTGGGGTTTTACCACATGTTTGAGCTTCTAATATTGGAATTACAACAAACTTCGTCCTTGGAAGAAAATCCAGCTACAAGCTTGAGTAGAATATATTATTACTTTCATATCTATAATCCTATATGAAGGGGGTTAAATCATAATGTTTACTTACCATTTTTTTTAACTTCCAATCTATTACAACTTTTGATCATAATAGTTTTATTTGTTATAAAAATGAGACTTGATAATACATGTTTAGTTAGTTTTGGGTCATAAGCTATATTTTTTTTTATTAGTTTAATAATAATAGCCTATTATAAAGAATGCCTTAATCATGTAATCATTTACTCTCAATTAAACAAACAAATTAATTTTATATAATTTATAAAACAAATTAAATAAATTAATTTAAAAATATTTTAATTTTTTAAAATATATATGATAAATTTATTTAAAAATTCAATAAGATTTAAATATATTGTAATAAGATGATTTTTTTATTATATTTTTATTGTAATTGAGCCACAATTTTTAACAAAATAAAAATATTTAATAATTCAAATTATATTTTTAAATATAAAAATAAATTCAACCATCTTAAATTTCTTTACTATCAAAATTATTTAAACTCAAAATTAATTTTCCCACATCTTTAAAATTTATGAATCAATCTCTACTTCAATGAATTAAGAATTTCCATTAATCCATAAAATTTATTCATTTTTTTTTTTTTTGTGTAAGCTGGGGCGGGACTCTCCGATTTACATGTCCATTATGTACCCCTCTACGGGGGAAGGGTAGCCCAAGATTTGAGCCCAAGATTTGAACCCAAGACTTCTGGTTCGGTGAGACTTCATTTCCACGGCCCTTGCCGGTTGAGCTACCCCATGTGGACTATTCATTGCTTTAAACTTCAATTAATTTTATAAATATATATTTTTTCATAATAATAGATCTAAAATTCAATTAATTATATGTATAGTCTTTTCTAACGGAAAGGTACATCATATGGCATATATTTTGAATTTGAACTTTCTTGATGCCATGGGTTTTGGGCTTCTCCGCGTGTCTTCTGCGAAGAAAGTAGGGCAGTGTGCAATTGATCTTCGGGATATAGCGTTTGTTGTGTAAGGTCGGGGGGCACTTCCGAGGACCGATAGTGGAATAGGAATCGATATTGCACTTCTCTACCCATTGCCTACGTACCTTTGTTCAAATCATCAACTCACACAACAATTTGGATAAATGATGCTTACCTATATTTTATAATAATGATGATAAGCATTAAGTCAGATTTCATTTCTAACACTTCCTCTATTTACCTCATATCAAAATTCCATTTATCTAGATAGCGATGATGAATGCCCCTGAAAACCCATACTTTAAATTATTATTCCATTGAATTTTCCCATTCTCCATCTTATTTTTTTAATGCACTTTTTTCGATACAAGGCTAGGATATACAATTTTCTTTTTCAATGCATTGTTGTCAATGTAAGTCTAGGTCAGAACCCAAAGTCTTCTTACTCGTCTAACGAGGCGGAGGAATTGCCCGGATGGCCAAAAGTGGCTGGAATCTAGGCAAAAAAAATTCAAAAATCTTGTAGAGGCAGTGTTTGAATCGTGTTTTTGATGTGGAAATGGATTCAACACTATCAAAAACATCTAGAAAACCTAAAATTTTGAAGTTTAACAACTATAACTTACATTTACAAAAATCCTTGCTGGATTTTCTCTAAATATGACTGGAATTTCCATAACTTTCCAGGCAATTCCTCTGCCTTGTTAGACTACACGATATATATATCCTTCGGGTTGGATGGATTTTGTGTATGGGTAAACATCCAATCCAATCCAATCCTGGTTATTTATGGCAATGCGATCATTACGTTGCATGGTTTGAAGTTCCAATGCAGTGTGCAAAGCCAGGGTTGGAATTTGGATTTCTTTTTGCCCTTCATACAATTTTTTTTTTGACGTTTTTATTCTTATGTTACTCATCAAAAAACGTTATGTTTAAAATTTTTCCCTTCAAAAATAATATTCTCATAATAAATTAACCCGTTTACAAATAAAATCTTGATTAAAAAAATACCCTTCAATAACATAACTATTTTAAAAAATTTCACATATTTATCTTAACTACAAAATGATCATAACATACAAATCACTTATTCATTTTAGAACATATTACGCTAGGTATGTGGGTTTGACAAAACGTTGTTATCAATCAATATGAGACACTATAACTAAACACAAAGTTATATAATGCCAAAAAATTAAAAGAGTAAGTTAAAATAATTCATAACATGCAAATTTGTGCTTTATTAATGGGTTTCAAGATTTCATTTTGAGAAACACATGTTCAGATTTAATAATGAAGCTGAAGGGAACACTAACATGGGATAACCGTTGCCCATTGGTATTTGAGGGTGAGATTTGTGAGGTGTTGTGGACACCGATTATTAGGTTCAAAGCTCCAAATCTCCGGCATCCTTCACATTCGTTACAAGGGAATAGCTCTATCCATGGTGGAAACAATGAGAGGGACCATGTGGTTGAATGAGTTTGACATATTGCTAGTTTGCTAGCTATAAATGGATGGCCAGAGGGAGGCGAATCAGTCCTAAGCCTTGACTGTCAAACGTTTGACATCATAAGATCTACTTCGTTGAACATCGGCTGTAGCTTAAGCATGTGAGTGTATCCAAAAGCAAGGAATACATAAATATAGATTTTTCCTAAGTTTTTCCCTGATGACAATTTGTAAAAAATTCATTCATTCATTTTGCAAGTATTTTTTCCTTACCATTTTAAGGGATGGAAGATGTGAATGACTTAAATCTCTTCTCCTGGATGTTGATGGGTAAGATGTGAATGCATTGAATCTTTTCTCCTTGACGCCAAAGGGTGAAATGAATGCAGTAACAAGTTCATGTAGAATAGGTTAACCTGTGTCTTGGTCTCACAAAATAATGAAATATCTGTTGATTTAACTTGCATAGATTTAGTATTTGACTACTTGGTGAGACACAAACACATCATACTTTTGAAGTATTCTTCTGCCACAAATTAAGGGCCTTTTTGCACTCCTTGATGGATTAAATTATGTATTAAAGTCTGGTTGTTTTGCACTGTGCTTAGTGAGTCAACGGTCAACCCCATTTTTACTAAATCCTGGGCAATGTTTACTCTCTTAAAGCCCATGGTGAGGTCCATTAAGAAATTTATTTGATTTAGCTATTTTTAATGCAATTATAGAACAATTTACAAAAAGAGAATTCAGTAGAACAGGTCTTTGAGAAATGATCTGAATAATCTTATGGAGTAGCTTGAGCTAGTTTCTTTGGATCTATGCAGCTGAAGTATATCTTTCCTATATCTATGAAAAGATTAAGTCTTCCCCTAAATGTGGAATGTGTAGCTTTAGTTTTCTAACTATCAATAAAATGTGTTCTAAAAAATAATCTAACATTATAATACCCATTGGCCCTACAAAAAAAAGGATGAGATGGCAAGTCTTACTCTATGAGTTGAATCGATGTCCTACTTGTAATGCTATGTAGATTTCGATGATTATAGAGATCAAAGTCTCACTCTATGAGTTGAATCGTTGTCTTACTTGTAATGCTATGCATATTTCGATGATTATAAAGGTTAATGTTTTTTTTAAGAGACTTTCACTTACTTCTTTGTGACATGTTGTCCCTTAAGGGTAACTCCTACATTCATTAAAATGGATAAATTCATCCTAACATGACACACTTTTTTTCTTCTCAAAGAAAAAAAATTGAAGTCGCTGACATGATTTAAACATCTACCATATGCTTTAAACATCCACCATAATAGATTGTAGTGTATGCCGAAATAAACAAAATGAAAATATTCTCTGACCAGATATTATTATGCAAAATAAAAAGAGTTTACATACTAGGCGAACTGGTCAATGATTTTAATATCGTTCCATATGAACTCCATTACTCATGTTCTGTTTAGTTTCAATTTTCCCTAGTGATATTGTTCATATGCGATTTATATTTATTTGAACCCTCTACACAGCAAGTTGCAAGTTTCCCCGTTACAAATCATCTCCGATCAAGTTGTAACTCATCTAAAATCTATATTATTAATACAAATAAACATACAATATTACAAAATTTAAAGCGAAAATAAATATGATTTAATAACGTTTTGAGAAAATTACTGCCGGTGAAAAATATGTTTCCCACAGTTCCAAGCACGTTTGCAAAGACAGGCATCCAGAAATTTTAGGTGTCAAATACAGGCAAAATGCTTCATGACAGGAAAAATCCCCGTCAAATTCCATCGCTGTGCAGAGCTTGTATATGTAATTTGACACGCAATCACAAGCACGCAGCAACGTTAACGTTGCACTGTCCTTCAAAAAAAATTTCGTTTTCTGAAAATTTTTTGGCGAATTGGAGCGTGTACGTAACATTCATTGATCAGATCATATCATAAATAAATTAAAAAAAAAAAAAATTGGAAATTCTCATCATATCTCTATGACGCCAAATTCTCCACTCAGTTGCCTCTTCTCCTGCATGGGCACGCGCACACACATACGGGGTCGTGTTTGTGGTCATAGTCACAGTCACACTCAATCTCCACGCCACAACCGGGTAGCCTAGCAGTGTGTTGTTCCATTGAATATAACCAAAACCAGGTGAGTCGGGATAATGTTATTGTAGTGCGGGTTCCTTTCCGTTTCATGGCGAAGCTTATCCAGCAAAATCCTCTGAGCTAAGCTTGAACTTTTGCAGTCGCAGCTAAGGTAAAACTAACTTATATTGATTGAAATTGTTAATGTGCTTGAAGAAGGGTGGGAAATTGAGTAATTTGGTTAAATTCTCAAATGGAAATGGGTTGGAATCCACTCTTATAGCAAAGGGGTAATATACCTATTGTGTTGATTCATGACCATGCATGCAGGGAATGGTATGCTCCAGGACATGTTGTAGTTTGCACGATTTGTACCCTCAAAGTACAGGACACAAGATTTTTAAAACAACACCAGAACATTTGGATCGACAGGGAGGTCAGTCAACTATTTACTCTGAATGGTATTATATCAAAGCACCTGAGCATCTTTTGCACTTGTCGCCAACTCTTGTCCTGCAATTGTAGTGAAGAAGATTAGAAAGGTTTTTTTGTTTTTGTTTTGTTGGGTGAAATTTTAACCCTGTTTTGTTTTAGTTTGAAGGAGATTAGAACTCTTTTTAACCTAATTTGTTTTAATTTCCAGTATAAAATCTTGATTCTATAATAATATAACATTACAAAGAATTTGGCTGGGGAGACTGATTGTATTCATTGAAACATACCCTTCGACCTGTAAACATGGGTCTGGTTAGCTCGCCAAATCTTTAGATATTCTGAATAATATGAAACAGAGGGTTTTCCAACCAAAGCTCACAGGCATTGTTGGCCTCTGTCATTTAGCGAGAGTCTAGGTCCCAAGCACTACAACATACCATATGTTCTGAGTCCGTCTTTAAACATATCCACAAACCCCCTTCTTGGATTTAGATGAAGTCGTTTCTCACTTCAGCATTCATGTTCCCAGCCATGCATGCATTGGAGGAGCCAACTCAGGGTTTCATTTCAGTTGCTTTTGCATGACCTCCACCTTCGATTTCTATCCAAGAATATAGCTAATTTAATTTCACACTGCCAGTTGGAAATCATTTGCAAAAATTGCCTCGCAGATTTTGAAAAACTGGTTGTTAGGAATGCATTGCATTCATTTTTTAAATCCTATACTTCCCTTTTTCTATAGTTCCATCTCTGCTTGGCGCAGATGAAACAACGTTTAACTGTCAAAATTATGCCCCCTACACTTCCACTCTCTGTAATTAAAATTAGACCCTTTTAAGTCTCTTGCACTTCCACTCTTTGTAATTCCTTTTTTGCTTTGACTCAAATGAAACAGCGTTTAACCTTCCAAACTATACCCTTCAAGTGGGCTACATTGCTGATGTCGTTGCTAAACTACACCTTGATCTCTTTTAAAGGCAACTATCTATAGTTTGTTCACATCTTTTCTCCCTCTTTTAGAACCATCGACTAGGGTTTAACTTTCGTTTGACAACCTTTTTCTACTATCAAGGATTTGGATTCTTGATATGGATTCATGGATAGGGTAACACCACTGCTTTCTACCCTTGGGGATGTAATTTATCTACTTTGAGAAGCTATTTAAGGGTGAAGATAATAGCTAACAACGGTGAAGGTGGGTGATTAAATAGGCTTGCTCACATAGGCAGTCTTTGATTCATGCTAGTGAGTTATTGGGCAAAGATCACCAAATGCAGTTACTTTGCAATGGTTGCCTCCTTTACAAGCGATGACCTTCATGTCTGTATAATTCACCATCCAAAGATTTTAAAGGTATTCATGCTAGTGAGTTATTGGGCAAAGATCACCAAATGCAGTTATTTTGCAATGGTTGTCTCCTTTACAAGCAATGACCTTCATGTCTGTCTAATTCACCATCCAAAGATTTTAAAGGTATTTATCGAAGCAGATATTCTATTTAGGTTTTTAATTAGATCATTTATTATTAATATGTATGTTGTATGGTCATATAAGTAAGTTATCAATTACCTGTAGTCTATAGGCTATACAGAAGAACATGTTGATCATGATTGAGCAGAGAGGTTCATTCTACAACTCAGTATCATTCTACAGCCCAATATGATGTGTAACATTATCCTTCTGTCATCAAATTGAATTTAAATTTTGATGATGTCAGCGAAAATAAAAATTATAAAATAAAAAAAATTAGATAACTATACAAAACATTTAAATAATTTCAGCTCGTAAATTTACTCGTGAAGAAATTGGTTCCCTCTGGGCTCATATTAGATCAGTATTTAAGATGGATCTATGCTAGTTCTGTTAGCAGGAAAGGTGTGAGACATTTAAAATTTTAATTTTCAATTTTTGATAATTTTAGTGAGAAAGCTTTAAGAAAAATTTGAAATAATATATACTTAGATTTTATTTATTTTTTTCTCATACAAAATATGATTGCATCATTAATAATTGAATCAGATGTTACTCAAAAAGTGTCTTGTATTCATTTACCTTTTTACCTACCTGAATTAGATTTTAAGACACATTTCAAAGAAGACTATGATTACAATTTGATGCATTATGCCCCTTAAAGCTAATGTACTGGAGCTCTGAAACATCAAGAAAGGTTTAAAAGGGATTTTCTGCAAAAAATTCACCCTACTAGATTCAGTTTGGAATTTATATTCAATTTTTCCAATGATTCTTTGCCAAGATTGAGACATTGGATTACTCAAGGAGATGGGCATTTCCAAGTATTTGAACGAAGTCCAAGATCCTTGTCATAGAAAACATAGAATTTGGAAACTATATTGTTAAAAATGAGAGTTTAGGTTCCAATCAAAGATTTGAGTTATAAGACTATTAACCTTAACTCCTGAGGCACTGATAAAGAAATTCAGATGGAGGGCCATTTTAAATAGCCTAATGATGAGATAGGTGCTTTGTTTAAAGGATGGGTAGTTTCAACAAATTGAGAGTGATCTAAACTTTCTATTCCCCTAATTATTCTAAACCCTGAAATATTCTTACAAATCCTTTCAACCTAACTTTTGACTTGAAAATGCTACCATGATGATTGTATAGAGAAGGGGAGATGGGGCGGTGTTGCCTCAAAGCATGAGTCCCTCTAAAGAAAGAGGTGTTAATGCATGCAACATGATGATACTCATTTGATGAAAGAAGTTCAAAATTTGTATTTGAATAAAAAATCAAATACACAATAAATGTTTTACATTGTTAAAAGCATTGGCCATATCAATTTTAACAATCATTCATTTTTTGGTTCTCTCTACTTAAGTGAACAAGCTTGTTCACATGACAATGTTGTTCACCATTTGACACCTTTCCATACATCCACCTTCATTGTTAGAGACGATTTTTGAAGAGATTCTTTTTCAATCTATTTTCCATAATATTTGTCATGATTTTATAAGTGGAGTTACATAGGGATGTCAGTCGATACTTGGAAAAGGAAGAGAGGCTAACTTATTTTGAGACGAGGGCGAGAAAAGAGGAATTTGTGCTTCCCCAAAGTTTAAATGATTTTGGACAAATTGTACTATTATTTTAAAGTTAGTTTTGGTTAGGCTTTAGTTGTCTTTATAAAAGTGTACAATGAATCTATTAGGGACTTGGCGTTTGTGAGATGTCAGACCCCAAATTGCATTTAAAATCTAGTTCCTTGATTGGTTTTATCAACTCCACATTCTCCTCAAGAGTAGTAACCATTAGAATTTTCTCCAACATAGATGCGATGATTTCTAGGTCTACTCCGCCTTGTTTAGAGTACAAAGATTCAAAGGAAGTCTTGGGTATGTCTTTTATCGCCATAAAATTGCTTCATTTTTATTTTTCCTCCATGGACATTTCCTTGTCATTGTTTTTGGCCATTTTTTCTTTACCTTGTCTATTGAAGAATGATGTATTTTTGTCTCCAAACTTCAGCCACAAACTAACTGATTTGAGCCACTATATTTTGTCTTCACTCTTGAGAACCTTATGTAACTTTTGAAACGTCACGCATTTTGATTTTTGTAGTTCATTGGTTATATCTTATTTCTCCATTATTTTTTGTACAGAGGCCAGCTAAGTGTTTAGTTGTTGTTTTTCAATTATTGAAGGAATGCAACAGAATTTTGCCCATACTTTAAGAGTCAACCTCCCAAATGAATAGTAGAGAGCTTGTAACCCATATATGGAATGTGGTTGAGATGTTTGTCCACCACCATGGTATCTTGAAGCCATAAATGATTGAATTAGAATGGTTAGGCCTCGAAGTTTCGAGATTCGTGAATATGCAAAGCGACGGGCTTAAGATTTATAGCTACCAAGGAAATGATTCTAGATGCATGGTAATCTTGCCTCACAAAAATAAATTGTTGTGCACATGAAATCTATCAAGCCTTGTTTCAGTTACTTGGCCTCAAGTTCTTGTTTGACCAAGTGAATTCTCTTTGGTTTGGTTTTATATCTACTATATCCCATTTAACAAGAAGATCCTCCGATTCTTCCTCAGAAAGGTGCCTTGATTATATACACCTTCCTTTTTTTAACCTCGTTGTTTAGCATCACATTGAAATCCCTTGCAATGATGCTCTTGTGAGAATGTTCAATTTCTTTTAAAGCTAGGAGAGTGTTCTAATAGTTTTATTTTTCCTTGTAGGCAGTTGACATATAGATCTTGAATACATTATAATTGCTTTCTTGATTGCTGCTGAATGAAAATAATATCCATCTTCGAGTATAAATTCTAATATGTGAGATCCTATGTTACAAGAAACGGAAATGAAATGAAACGAGAAACAACAACAGTACGAGAAACAGAGTTTGGATCGCATTCAAGAAACGAGGAGAGAGAAAAAAAGTATGAAAAACATAAAACAAAGCATTGATCATTAATATTCTTGAATACTATGGTTCATAGGCAGTTGCTCATGGGCTTTAGCTACTCACCTGTGCCATTCCTTAATACTTATAGTGATCAACAAAGCTTCCATTGTTCACATGGGCCATTCTTGAATACCCATGTTTGATCCTCTAGGCTAGTAAATAGAATAGTGAAGAAACCCTCGGCTAGATCCTTAGAAATTTTAGAATGAGTACATGATTCCACATACATTGTATATATTCTTGGATACATTGTATATATTCTGATCTGACTTGGGTGGACCTCATATTTGGGTTTTATTGTAACATTTGCCACATAACCACTAGGCTATTGGTTTTGTGGTTAAGTAACAAGATAGTGGAAATTGAGTTGATCTCCATTAGATATAAAGCCAAAAGTAGAGAGTTGTCTGGAACTATTGCTAGCTAATTTATGAAAAAACGCCTTCCACTAAAATATTTAACTACTAATTTATAAAATATATATAAAAATAATAATTTATAAAAATAGATATAAAATAACCTTATACAGTACTATTTAAGTTTATAGTTTTGTAAAAAATATACTTTTTAAAATGTTAAATACGGTAAGTAAATCTACTTTTAAATAAACTCAAAAATAAAAATAAAAATAAAAAATAACCAAAAAAAATTGAAATAACTTAACAATAAGTTAAACTACACATCAGTGGCCGCAATTAAAAAATAACATAAATTTAACAAAAGAAAACCCTAAATGGTCAACCTTGTTAAGGGTATATTAAGCACTATTGCAATGTGTTGTCAGTGGGGAGAACCCCACACTGTTGGCAAAAAACCTGATCCATTATATATGGTTAATTTTTTCCATATATATCTTACAGAATATAAAGCATTGCCTCTCCGGCCACATATTCGAGCTTAACACTACCAAGATTGAACTTCCATTAAGATTCTACTTCGAACAGTAGACTATGAAATGTCTTCGAAAACCATCTACAAAACCAAACTCGGTCATGCATTCAGGATGATACCCACATTGCAAATGAACCATATTAACATTTTTCATAAAATCGAGATTGAACTTCCATTAAGATTCTACTTCAAACTGTAGACTATGAAATGTCTTCGAAAAATATCTACAAAACTAAACTCAACTATTTATGATTCATGTCGACGTGAAATCAGGATGATACCCACATTGCAAATGAACCAGATTAACATTTTCCATAAAATCGTTTCAAGAAATGAACCGCTTCTGAAAAACTAGTTTTGTGCATTAAAAACGAAAATGGCCGTACAAAACATCGTTTTTCATATTGTTCCATTTTTTATACATTTTTTTGGGAAACGAAGACTTCCGTTTTCTTTTTGGTAACAGAGGTGAGATCCAAAAGTAATAGAAACTCCATTTGAGCTAGATGTTATGCCATCACACTTGCTCCATTTCTACATGCATGTTTCTAAGGCCTCAAAATCTTTCAACTTGGTCCCCTAGTGAAGAGAACTATATATTTTTTAGATTTAATTAAAAAATTTCAATGCTTCTTTATATGGACTACATAGTTCTCTCCAAATCCAGGAGATTATGTCCAATTAACTTGGGGTTTTTAGCTACCACCTTGTGATGGAGCACATTGACACTAGATTTTTGGCATTTCTAGATCTAGCTACTAAAGTCTTTTCTATAGTGGTTTGGATCTCTAGAATATTTTCTTCGTTTGTTGTTTTTTCTGTTTCTTTTCTTGGCTTTCTGCCAACTTTCTTGGGTAAATTTTCTTGTGTTTACTCTACTTGCTAATGGGCCTTTACGATGGTAATAACAGTGGTAGAAAATTGCTTCTTATATGGAATATTGTTTATTTCTTTTAGCTAGTTTGATATATGGCCCTTGTTGGTTGAAGGAGACACAGTTTCTTGGTTCTTAGAAAAAGAATGCATGCTGGGTGGAAATGATGTTGCAGGGGTGGGGTTTGAAACTGCCAAGATTCAGAAAAAGGATTGAGCTGTCTGTGGATAGTAGTTCATACTTGATTGATTTAAAAATTTAGCTTCCTCCTTTGGTTTAGCTTGGACAGTACTATTTAAATTTATAATTTTGTAAAAAAAATAAACTTTTTAAAATGTTAAATACAGTTAGTAAATCTACTTTTAAATAAACACAAAAATAAAAATAACGAAAAAAAATTGAAAAAACTTAACAATAAGTTAAACTAAACATCAGTGGCTGCAATTAAAAAAGAACATAACTTTAACAAAAGAAAACCCTAAATGGTCAACCTTGTTAAGGGTATATTAAGCACTATTGCAATGTGTTGTCAGTGGGGAGAACCCCACACTATTGGCAACAAACCTAATCTGTTATATATGGTTTATTTTTTCCATATATTTCTTACATAATATAAAGCATTGCCTCTCTGGCCACATATTTGAGCTTAACACTGCCAAGATTGGACATCCATTAAGATTCTACTTCGAACTATAGACTATGAAATGTCTTCGAAAACCATATACAAAACCAAACTCGGTCATGCATTCAGAATGATACCCACATTGCAAATGAACCAGATTACCGTTTTTCATAAAACCTAGATTGGACTTCCATTAAGATTCTACTTCAAACTATAGATTATGAAATGTCTTTGAAAACTATCTACAAAACCAAACTCGGCTATTTATGATTCATGTCGACATGCAATCAAGACGATACCCACATTGCAACCAGATAAGCATTTTCCATAAAATTGTTTCAAGAAATGAATCGCTTCTGAAAAACCCAGTTTTGTGCATTAAAAACGAAAAAGGCTGTACAAAACGTCGTTTTTTGTACTGTTCCATTTTTTATACTTTTTTTTGGGAAACGAAGACTTTCGTTGCATTTCTGGTAACAGAGATGAGATCCAAAAGTAAGAGAAGCTCCATTTGAGCTAGATGCTTTGCCATCACACTTGCTCCATTGCTACGTGCATGTTTTTAAGGCCTCAAAATCTTTCAACTTGGTCCCCTGGTGAAAAGAACTATATATTTTTTAGATTTAAGTAAAAACATTTAATGCTTCTTTATATGGGCTACATAGTTCTCTCCAAATCCAGGAGATTATGTCCATTTAACTTGGGGTTTTTAGCTACCACCTTGTGATGGAGCGCATTGACACTAGATTTTTGGCATTTCTAGATCCAGCTACTAATGTCTTTTCTATAGTGGTTTGGATCTCTAGAATATTTTCTTCGTTTGTTGTTTTTTCTGTTTCTTTTGTTGGCTTCTTGCCAACTTTCTAGGTAAATTTTCTTGTGTTTACTCTACTTTGTCTTCTTCTAATTGCTAATGGGCTTTTACGATGGTAATAACAGCGGTAGAAAATTGCTTCTTATATGGAATATTGTTTATTTCTTTTAGCTAGTTTGATATAGGGCCCTTGTTGGTTGAAGGAGACACAGTTTCTTGGTTCTTAGAAAAAGAATGCATGCTGGGTGGAAATGATGTTGCAGGGGTGGGGTTCGAAACTGCCAAGATTCAGAAAAAGGATTGAACTGTCCTTGGATAGTAGTTCATACTTGATAGATTTAAAATTGAACTTTCTCCTTTGGTTTAGCTTGGACAGTACTATTTAAATTTATAATTTTGTAAAAAAATACACTTTTTAAAATGTTAAATACAATCAGTAAATCTACTTTTAAATAAACACAAAAATAAAAATAAAGAAAAAAATAACCAAAAAAAATTGAAAAAACTTAACAATAAATTAAACTACACATTAGTGGCTGCAATTAAAAAATAACATAAATTTAACAAAAGAAAACCCTAAATGGTCAACCTTGTTAATGGTATATTAAGCACTATTGCAATGTGTTGTCAGTGGGGAGAACCCCACACTATTGGAAACAAACCTAATCCATTATATATGGTTTATTTTTTCCATATATATCTTATAGAATATAAAGCACTACCTCTCCAGCCACATATTCGAGCTTAACACTTCCAAGATTGGACTTCCATTAAGATTCTACTTTGAACCATAGACTATGAAATGTCTTTGAAAACCATCGACAAAACCAAACTCGTTCGTCTATTTAGGACGATACCCACATTGCAAACGAACTAGATTAACGTTTTTCATAAAACCGAGATTGGACTTCCATTAAGATTCTACTTCAAATTGTAGACTATGAAATGTCTTCGAAAACTATCTACAAAACCAAAATCGGCTATTTATGATTCATGTCAAAGTGCAATCAGGACAATACCCACATTACAAATTAACCAGATTAACGTTTTCCATAAAATCATTTCAAGAAACGAACTACTTCTGAAAAACCCAGTTTTGTGCATTAAAAACGAAAATGGTCGTACAAAACGTCATTTTCTGTACTGTTCCATTTCTTATACATTTTTTTGGGAAACGAAGACTTCCGTTCCATTTCTGGTAATAGAGGTGAGATCCAAAAGTAAGAGAAGCTCCATTTGAGCTAGATGCTATGCCATCACACTTGCTCCATTGCTACATGCATGTTTTTAAGGCCTCAAAATCTTTCAACTTGGTCCCCTGGTGAAGAGAACTATATACTTTTTAGATTTAATTAAACATTTTCAATGCTTCTTTATATGGACTACATACTTCTCTTCAAATCCAAGAGATTATGTCCATTTAACTTGGGGTTTTTAGCTACCACCTTGTGATGGAGTGCATTGACACTAGATTTTTGGCATTTCTAGATTGAGCTACTAAAGTCTTTTCTATAGTGGTTTGGATCTTTAGAATATTTTCTTCATTTGTTATTTTTACTGTTTCTTTTGCTGGCTTCTTGCCAACTTTCTTGGGTAACTTTTCTTGTGTTTACTCTGCTTTGTCTTCTTCTGATTTCTAATGGGCCTTTACGATGGTAATAACGGCGGTAGAAAATTGCTTCTTATATGGAATATTGTTTATTTCTTTTAGCTAGTTTGATATAGGGTCCTTGTTGGTTGAAGGAAGCACAGTTTCTTGGTTCTTAGAAAAAGAATGCATGCTGGGTGGAAATGATGTTGCAAGGGTGGGGTTCGAAACTGCCAAGATTCAGAAAAAGGATTGAGCTATCCGTGGATAGTAGTTCATACTTGATTGATTTAAAAATTGAGCTTCCTCCTTTGGTTTAGCTTGGAGATTTTTGTGCTTGTTTTTGTTTATTGGCTAGAATGGATCTCGGTTGCTTGTCGATGTGACACTATATGTTTGGAGTTGGAAGGGGTTGCGAGACCTAAAGTTTGAGGGACTGATTTGGATTGCACAGTGGTGGTTGGTTGTTCAAGATTCATTTTCTTCCTTATGGTTTGCCATTGATCGACTTTGCCTGGAACTGATTTAGATGCTTGAAGATTTTTTTCACAATCCTTTGCAAAATGTTCATATTCATGGGCATGTTTAGAATTTGAATGTTAATTACTCATGGCCCAAGGTTTGAGCATGTTTCAATTATCTAGGGTCAAGAAGATTGCTTTGAGGAGACCTCCACACAGATTCTTACATGTGCAAACATACCATCGTTTAGTTTTGACTCGCTTATATGGTGATCCAAAATATCTTTGGTGCTACATATTATATGTTGTATATGGACCGATTTGGATTGCATAGTGATGGTTGGTTGTTCAGGATTCATTTTCTTCCTTGCGGTTTGTCATTGATCATCTTTGTCCGGAACTGATTTAGATGCTTGACACTCCATATTTTGATTTAGTTGGAAGGGGTTGGGAGACCTAAAGATAGATTTGGATTGCATAGTGGTGGTTGGCTGTTCAGGATTCATTTTCTTACTTACGGTTTGCCATTGATCATCTTTGCACGGAACTAATTTAGATTTTTGAACATTTTTTTTCACAGTACTTTGCAAAATGTTCATGTGGGCATGTTTTGAATTTAAACAGTAATTACTCATAGTCCAAGGGTTGAGCATGTTTCTAATTATCTTGCATCAAGAAGATTGTTTTAAGGAGTCACCTTTCAAGATCAACCTCCACACAAATTCTTGCACATGCAAACATACCATCCTTTGGTTTTGACTTGTCTACCATACCATACAATACATATTAGGTGCTAAACCTTACACAATATATTCATTCTAATGATGAAGAGGCCAATGTAAGAATACCATCCTTTGGTTTTGACTTGTCTACCATACCACACAAAATCTTGCACATGCAAACATACCATCCTTTGGTTTTGACTTGTCTACCATACCATACATATCAGGTGCTAAACCTTACACGGTATATTCATTCTAATGATGAAGAGGCAAATGTAAGAATACCATCCTTTGGTTTTGACTTGTCTACCATATCATATATATTAGGTGCTAAACCTTCAACAGTATATTCATTCTAATCATGAAGAGGCAAATGTAAGAGGTGAACCATACTGAAATTGCCAAATGAAAAATCATTTTAAGGTTTGAAATCTAGAGTCCATTGATTTAAGCACATTCCTCGAGTGACAAAAAAGTAAGGGATGTTCTTGAAGTTGAAATCTCTATTTTCTTTGGCTTCAAGTATAAAGGTGTATAAATCTTTTCTGTGAAAGTAGTGGCTGAGTTCCCCTTTGATTAACACTTGCCAATTTCTTTGGACATAGTCTCCCATGGACATGGGACATGAGTAAATTCCCATGAACTGATTCATCAAACCATACTCAACCAAAGCCAATACCATGTGTCTTGATGAAGAGGCGGGTAAAGGAGCCTCTGCGATGTTTTCGAGACTTTCACAAATTGTGTAGGTTAGGATTTTGGAGTCTTCCCAAGCATTGAGAACAAAATGCAGAAGGTGAGTCCTTCGGGACCTGGAGGGGGGAATTACCCTCTATGACTTCAATCCATATCCAAAACCATCAAATTTAAAAGTTGTTGTCTTATACTTCTTTGTGTAGTAGTAATGTTGATTTCCTCTAAAATTTAGTTGAATTTATTATATTTATAATTTTTTTTGGAAAAAAATTATAACTTAAAATAGAAAATACATTCCAAAGGCATTTTAAAAGAGAGGAAACAAATGATGCGAAGGAAAATAACTAAATCTGAAAAATGAGTCTAAGTAACTATATTCACCAAAATTAGTTCCATTACAGATTTTCAAAATGTCTTCTACATCCTACTACCAGTATTCAAATATGAACCTCACAGGTCACTAAAGAAGATTTTATTCTGGCCAATAAGGACATTACCCTTAAATTCTTTAGTAATGAGCATACCATGATTTAAGGGTTCCTTGGATAGAGCATCAACCTGACCATTAAAATTTTGGATGGGTAAAAGAAATTTCTTGAAACTAGCCAACACACTCTAACAACTGCATGGCAATGTTGATAAGTCTCAAGTAGATTATGTGACCTTGATTTTGCATTGCAGGATGATTTTGGAAATAACTTTGCAATAAGTTCTTTGCAAAGTTATTTGATTCTCATTCGTGAATATTTGTATCGCTGAATCTAACTCGAAAAAATTGACTCATGTTTTAATAATCAAGCTAATCCTTTCTGCTTTTAGGTGAGATTTTGATTCAAAATTTGATAATTGAAATAATAATGTAATTTTATGAATTCACAATTATGTATAAATATTATTGTTAGACTGATCTAAATTATTATCAAAGTTGTAATGTGAATAACTGATCATATTGAATAACTTATTTTTTGGGATGATTTTAATAAAACAATTTAATTAATCCCCTCCAATGCAAATGAATGGCCAACTAAATCACGAACACTTAGTCCCCTCGAATGCAAACTATTGACGAACTAAATCATAGACATGACAATGTCTCATTTCAGGTCGGATGCGTCAATTGACAAAGAGATGTCTAATTGCGGACAAAGTACACGGTGCCGCATCAAATTTACTTTTTAATAATAATAATTTGAATTTAAGTATTGAAAATTTTACAGTTAAGTGTCTTTGAGTTAGAGGGGATTTGAGATGGGTGATTTTTTTTGAAGTCTTGGTTACTGGGTGCAAGCCCCGAAAGTGATGGTTGACACTATGTGATTCATTTCACTAGTTTCTGTTGAAGATAATGGAGAATATCCTACAATAGGTAGAGTTGGTTCACGTAACCTTAGGATAGGAATTAGTTTCTATTTCTTAGGATGTTGTTCTAACTTCCCTAAAACCATGTTTTCTATTTAATGTGTAATGTGCATGAATAATGTAGAGAGCCAGACTCTCCTGGTTCAGACTCTCTTTCGTAGAGCTGACTAGTGGGTTTTATTTTAATACAAACATTGCCATTTTTATCAAGGTATCAGAGCGTCAGGGCTGAGGAACTTGTACTCTGGCTGGTGGGTGGTCCTCTGAATAGAGATCATCATAGTTGTAAGGTAGATAACTGCGGCGATTCTGAAATTGTCACTGGTTATGAGTGTACCTCTGCGACGAGGGCACTGTAGCTCCTTCACATGAGTTTTCTAGTTTTTTTGTCGCAGTTCGTCACAGGAAAGGCGTGTACAACTGCGATGACGTCGCAGAAATGACAGGCACTTTTGCGAAGATCATGTAAGCCAAGAACAAGGCTGTAGCTGCGTGAGGAAAGCCAAGAACAAGGTTGTAGCTGCGAGGGGAAGCCAAGAACAAGGCTGTCGCTGTCAGAGAAGCTGCGTGGAGAAGCCAGTAACAAGGTTGTAGCTGACAACAGAAGGTTGTCTGGAGGCTAAGAAGGAAGTCACAGTGATCTGTGCATGTGCTACGAGATCAAACAACATTGAAGAACAATGATCTGTCTATGTCACAGATCTGGGGTAAATTTAACATCTTTTACCTGTCGAATTTATTTCTTTCTTTCTAAACAGCCAAGATGAATAACAATATATTTGAAGCATGCATGAATGAGCATAACAAGCTTGATGGTTCCAGTTATGCAAATTGGAAGTCTAAGATGCAGACTCTATTAGAAGCACAGAGTGCTTAGATGATTGTGAATGGGGATGAGCCGAGGCCTGCGGCTGGATCAACATCGGTCCTAGATTGGGAGAAATGAGAAAGTAGAGCAAGGACAATGTTAAAGATGTCAATAAAAGACTGCATTATACCGCACATCAGAGAAGGTAAGTTAGCTAAGAAGATCTGGGGATTTTTGAAGGAATTGTACGAGATCAGGAATTCAAATCATCTTTTGTTCCTCAAGAGTAAGATCCTATCCATGAAGATGGAGGAGAATGAAACAATTGCTTCATTTGTAGCAAGGATCAAGGATTTGAAAACCAAATTATCAGACATTGGTCATACAATGGACAATACAGATCTTGTAACCATTACAATGAATGGTGTCACTGATGATTATCAAATGTTCATCACTAGGATAAATGCCAAAGAAAAGATCCCACATTTTGAAGAGCTGGCAGGTATACTAATGTAGGAAGAAGAGAGGAGATCGACTCTAAAGCCCCAAAGTGCTGATCTTGCATTGATGGCGAGGAAAAACTTCTACAAAGGGAAAGGAGGTCCACAACAACAAAACGGAGCAAGTTCACAGAAATGGCCAAATCTAACCCAAGGTATGTATCCGAATAAAACTATTTTGAAACAAAATGTTTTTATTGTGGAAAATTGGGTCATATTGCCAGGGAATGTAGGAAAAAGAAATATCATGAAGAACAATAGAAGTCGAAAAGACATGCAGGTCATCTCGCGAATGGTGATCAAGTGTAGAATTTGAGATTTTTCATGGCAGATCGTGATGAAAATGTTGATGTAGACATCTGGTATGTAGATTAAGGAGTGTCAACACACATGACAGGGAATAAGCACTAGCTTTAGGATTTTAAAGAAATCAACGAAGGTGCACAAATTTACCTAGGAGATCACAGAAGTCATCAAATCAAAGGGTGTGGGAAATTTTCTGTCATTCTACCTAATGGTAATATTAAACAAATTTATAATGTAATGTATGTGCCTGGAATAACAAAGAACTTGATTTATGTATCTATGATTACAAATCAAGATTTGGAAGTATAATTTTTAAAATCTAACTGTTACATTAAAGATCTGCTAGAAGGCATGAAGACAATTGCTACAGGAATCTGAACAAGAGGTTTGTACAAGTTGGATGTGAGACCTGCACTGGTTCAAGCATTGACAGTAGCGAGCCTAACTACAAAAGATCTTTGGCATCAGAGATTCGGCCACATCAATTGCAATGGTTTGTTGTTACTACAAAGGAAAGAAATGGTAAGAGATCTTCCTATGTTAAAAGAAGTACATAATGATTGTGATGCCTGTACTTTAGGAGAAATGCATAGAGAAGAATTCCCTGTTAGAGTAGAAAAGAAACAGAGGGATATAATGGAGTTAGTGCACACAGACCTTTGTGGTCCCATGAAGACAAAATCATTAGGAGGTGCAATGTATTTCCTATTGTTTATTGATGATTGTATGAAGTTTTCTTGGGTGTATTTCTTAAGTAAGAAGATTCATACATCGAATACTTTAAGCAATTTAAAAATATGATTGAAAGACAAACAGGGAAACAGATAAAAATTCTCCGTTCTGATCAAGAGGGAGAATATAGGAAGGATGAGCTTATCAGATATTGTAAAGATCATGAAATTTTGCAGCAGTTCACAGTACCCCATACTCCACAGTAGAATGGAGTAACAAAAAGAAAGAACAGAACACTGGTGGAATGTGCTGGAAGTATGTTGAAAAGTAAGAATCTTTCGAATGGTTTTCGGGCTGAAGCAGTGAATACTGCAGTTTATTTGAAAAATAGGAGTCTTACAAGAAGTCTTGAGTCTAAAACTCCTTTAGAAGATTTATATGGATATAATCCTGCAGTAAAACACTTAAGAATATTTGGGTGTAAAGCATTTTCCCACATACCAAAGGAAGATAGATGAAAATTAGACTCAAAAGCCATCAGATGTACTTTTAGAGGGTATTGTTCGTCATATAAAGCATACAGATTATTTAATCCCTCTACTCACAAGATCTTTGTTAGTAGAGATGTTAAATTCCATGAGTAGGATAACGAAGAACCTGATGAGCACTATGATGGATGGGACATTCCGTACTTTGAGGAAGAAGAAGCAGAGAACAATCAGGCTCAACAACAAACAAAGGTATAAGATGAACAACAACATCAGCAATAGCAATAGGAACAGCAACAACAGCAGCAGTAGGAAGAAATAAATAATGATCGAATAAGGTTTGAAACCACCATCCCACCACTCAGGAGATTAGGTAGGAAAGCTCAAATGCCTGCAAGATATAGGGAAAATTAATTTATAACTAGTATGATGAATGTGGTTGAACTGTCTAGTTATAAAGAAGAAAATGAGAGTAGTGAATGGAAAATAGCCATGGGACAAGAATATGATTCAGTAATCTGAAATAATTCTTGGAAAATTGGTTGAACTTCCTAGAGGAAAACAGACCATAGGTTGAAAATGGTTATATAAACCGAAAATTAATGTAGATGGAACTATAGAAAAACTGAAAGCTAGGTTGGTACACACAAAAAGAAGGGATCGATTATGAAGAAACCTTCACCCCTGTAGCTAAATTGAACACTATCAGAATGCTAATTGCTTTAGCTACTAAGAAACATTGGAGGATGCACCAACTAGATGTAAAGTTTACATTTTTGAATGGAGAACTCAAAGAAGAGGTTTATCTAGAGCAACCAGAGGGTTTGTCCAGAAAGGAAAAGAACATTTAGTCCGTAGATTGAAGAAAGCACTTTATGGACTAAAACAAGCTCCCAAGTCGTGGTATGAGAAAATTGATTCATTTTTTCTACATGCTAGCTACAATAAAAGTAAGAATGACCTTAATCTCTACACCATGAAAGATGAACAAGGGTGTGTAGTGTTGATTTCATTGTATGTATATGATTTGATATTTATAGGTGATGCTACATATCTAATTGATGAAATCAAGCAACAGATGTCACAGATGTTTGAGATGAAACACCTTGGTGAACTTAGATATTGTTTAGGTCTTGAGATTTGGAGAGGTTCAAGTCAAAAATTTCTATCTCAAGCAAAGTATGTCAAAGGCTTGCTAGAAAAGTTTAGAATGGATCAGTTTAAGCCTGCACCAATACTATTGCAACAGAACATCAAATTGTAGTGTGAGGATGGCTCAAAAGCGGTGGATGCAACACTTTACAGACAGTTGGTTGGGAGTCTGATCTACCTAACCACCACTAGACCTGATTTGGCTTATGCAGTTAGCATGTTAAGCCAATTTATGTCTAAGCTTCTTGAAAGCCACTGGAATGCAGCAAAAAATGTTTTGAGGTATCTACAAGGTACTGTAGATTATGGAATTATTTACATTGACTCTTCTGATGTTAGATTGGCAGGGTTTGTAGATTCAGATTGGGTAGGAAATGTAGATGATCAGAGATCTATAACAGGTTATGCATTTAGTCTTGGATCCGGGGTGATCACATGGAGCAGCAAGAAGCAGAACACAATCTCCTTGTCTTTAGCAGAAGCAGAGTATCAAGCCATGTGTGCAACAACGTGTGAGGCAGTTTGGTTGCGGAGACTTCTCCAAGATGTTGGGGAAGAACAGAGAGTTGCAACAACAATCAGATGCGACAATCAAAGCTCAATCAAGTTGGCCAACAATCCGGTGTTTCACAAAAACACTAAACATATTGATACTCAATTCCATTTTTTCAGGAAGAAAGTGCAATCTAAAGAAATTCATCTGGAATATTGTAATAAATGTGATAATGTTGCGGACATTTTCACTAACACTCTTGGAAAAGTTATGTTCGAATCTCAAGAGAAGTTATGTGTGTATTTGATGGAAGAGGATAAGAGAGGTATTCCCTCAATTCTTAAGAGGATGCTCGAAGAGAAGCTCATGTGAGTTGTTGATTGGAATTCACCTTATGGTTGTTATAGAATATTTGAGTAAGTTGAGAGCTCAATGTTTATGGAATTATGGACTCTGAGAAAAGGATTTTAAACTTTTTGAAAAATATGAGGTTAATTTTTGCTCAACCGACCTTTCTTTTTTTATAGAATTTTCCCCTTTGCATCATCCATCATCCAGTTTTAGTTCTAAAGCACCTCTAAACTTGTTGTTGTTGTCTAAATTAAACTAATTCTTAAAAAAATGATTCTCTTTTATAGAAAAGATTTTTTTGGTAAAGAGAGAAAAATTTTATTATCCAATTATAAATCAACTTCAACACAATCTTAACCCAAAACCCAAAATGACAAAGTTTTGATCTTTATCATCCATTGAAGGTAGGTAAATAAATACAAATAAGTAGCATGTTTAAGGTATATATAAGGAAACAATTTTCGTTCTTGCCATCTGAATTCAATGAATGAGTATATACTAATTATTTAATGTTAATTCTAATAAAATAATTTTTGAAATATGACTGGACCATCTTGTATACATATCACGTGCACAACATTTTGTTTATTAGTATAGATGTGTTTTTAAAGGTTGAGCTTTATGTTGCACGAAAATTTTAAGAACTCGATGTTTTAGGCCGTACCTGTACCCGAAACTCTGAAACTTGGTCGAAATTCGACCATCATGTAATCATCTATGAAAGTTAATATGGCCTTGTGTTCCTTCTAAATTGTCATTTATGGGTCTTATACCCTTTTTTCTTGCAAGATAATTTGTTATTCACTTATTCATTTATATATATATTATATATATATATACATATATGACGTTTCAGCTGACGTATCCTTTTTTGGGAGGTGACGTTTCTAAATATACTTGTTTTGGAAACTTCGAAACATTTCAACGTTTCATGCAACTTAGGTTGAGCTTTAAGGGATGTGTTGATGAGAAGGTTTTGCTTGTTTGGAAACTTCTCATGTGTTTTTTTGTGTTATTCAAATCAATTTTTATAAAAAAAATGCATTTTGTAAGAGAGAAAATCTTTTACAATATTTTTATTGGTTCATTATAATTCAACTTTAACCAGTTTTAATAAAAAAATAGACAAAATTGTGATCTTCATAGGAGAGATTATCATTCTAGATAAAGTACATACAAATAAAGTAGCATATCTAAGCCATATATAAACAACAAATTTCATGAACTTCTAGACACATATAAACACCATACAGCCATGAGATAAATACATTCACCTCTCTTAAACATTACTTCCTTCTCGTATGTGAATTCAATGAATGAGCATTTATGTGTTAGCGAACCATCTTGTATACTAATCGTGCCAATAACATTTTGTTGGTTTAGTATATTTCTGCCTTTAGAGTTTGAGGTCTAAAGGGTGGTGGGGATTTACTTGTTAAGTATACATGTGCCTTTGGAGTTTGAGGTTTGAAGGGTTGAGGGGATTTAGTTATGATTATTCGAGGGGATTTACTTGTAATGATTTAGAATAGGATTAATTTAAATTAAAAATTTTTCATTAGGATGTGTTGATGGGAGAGTTTTGTTTGTTTGAAATTTTTTTGCTTTTTTGTTTTCTTGTTAGGAGACATAAGTAACATATTTAAGAACCAAGGTTTTGCCAAAGTCACATCATTAGGAACTAAGACTTAATAGAAATTGTAGAATTTTGAAGGATTATTATGGGAAGAATTTTGTAGTTTTTCTCTGGTAGTTTTTCTCCATAGAAATTATATACGAAGTGTGTTTTATTTTTTAACATTATTAGTCTAAATAGGGTTATTGCTGACAAGGTTGATGTTATGATCCACAAGTGCAACGGGATTCTATAAAGCATGATTAACCATGCCAACCAAAATCTTCTTTGACTTGTATTTGAGACATTTTTTTATTATATCTTCTTAGGAAAGTGGTCATTAAGTTAACATCTCTAGATATGTATGGGGTTTCAATTAATGTGTAACAGAGTTGCGGGGGAGCGCCCCCCTCCCCTTTCAAACACACACCCAATCCACGCTCTGGGCTAGAGCGAGTTGGGAACACGCTCTCGATAAAAATATTTGTGTTCCCTGCCAAAACAGGAGTGATCTCAGGAGCGTCGCTCTTGGAGCGAAAATTAAAGCCCGGGAGTAATCAGGGAGCGATCGCTCCTGAGCTTTTAATTTTCACTCCGGGAGAGATGCAAGCACTGCTGGGAGCGAATCGCACAAAAAAAATCTGCGGACGCCAAAAAAAAATTAATTAAAAAAAATTGTTTTAAAAGGGCTTGGGGGAAAAAAATATTTCATTGTGACTTGAATGAGTTGAGGAGAGCCAAGGAGATTGAGAAAAGGAGCGAGGAGAAGCAAGGAGCGAGCGCCCAGGAGCAAGGAGAAAGCCTGCAAGGAGGTAAGTAACTTAGTAATTTAGTAGTTTAAACTTTAGTTACTTAGTAATTTAGTTTAGTTTAGTTAGTAATTTAGTAAATATATAACTTATTTAGTAAATAAATCATGAATCTAAATAAATTAAATAAATTAATCTAAATTAATTAAATTAATTTTCTCATTCCTATTCCCATTCCCATTCCCATTAAATTTTGCAGATTCAAAAGCCTACAAATATCAAACGTCATGGACCTAGTTATATTTCTTGGCATTTTCCTCTTCTTGGTCCCTTTTCTGGCTATTATGGTGTTGGAGAGGAGGAAACGGAGGGGCCAAAATGAAGAGGGGGGTGAAGAAGCTGGAAAAAGTGGATTTGATGAAAACCCCGGTGAGGAGGAGCTAGAGGAGGGTGAACATGACTCTCAAAAAACTAAACAAGACCAAACCCCATTGTGGAAATATGTTAACAAGCCTGAAGCAGGGAAAGGGGGTGGAACCACTAAATTTCAATGCCCCCATTGCAACAATAAGTACACAGGTTCATACACCCGTGACAGAAGACACCTCTGCGGGAAAAGGCCATGGGATGGAGATAAACAAATAGGAATCAAAACTTGTGCAGCTATGTCAGCAGCATATAGAGCCAAATACATAAGGGAAGAGGAGGAAGCCCAATACAAATCTAAAAAATCAAGGGGTTTCTTTGAACCAAGCTCACAATCACAAGCATAAAGAACTCCTTCAGCATCCTCCCAAGGCAGTGGATATGGAGGCATAGGGTCACCAGCTTTAACGTGTAGAACCATATCATATTTCCTTGATGAGGGGTGTAGGAATGATGTGGATTCAAAAGTTTACAAGTTTCTCTATGCATGTGGGATACCATTCAATGTTCTTCGCTCACCTTATTGGCATGAAATGGTTTTTGCCATAAATGATGCCCCTAAAGGATACAAGAGCCCTGGGTATGACAAGGCAAGAACCATTGGACTTGATCATGAAAAAGAAAAAATATCACATTCTTTGAATAGAATGACAAGTTCTTGGACTGACCATGGGTTGTCCATTGTATCTGATCGATGGACAAATGTAAAAGGCAAGCCATTGATAAGTGTTCTTGTTGTGTCTGTTAGTGGTGCCATCTTTCTAAATGCATATGATTACTCAAACAAGTTCAAGACCGCCATCAACATTGCAGAAGCATTACTTGAAACAATTGACTGTATTGGGCCATACAATGTCATCCAAGTCATCACTCATAATGCTCCTAATTGTAAGGAAGCGGGAGAAATTATTGAGGATAAATACCCCAACATACTTTGGTTTGGGTGTTTGGTTCACACATTGAACCTTTTGATGCATGATGTTGTTAAGAACAAAAATGAACAATACAAATGGATTGGTGATTTGTACAAGAAAGGCAAACAAATGATAAAATTTATTACAAATCATAGCAATAACCATGGCCTTTTCCGCAGTCACTCAAGATTGGAGTTGTTGAAGATTGCGAAGACTAGATTCGGTATCTATTACCTCACCTTCAGGCGCCTTTTGAAGGTAATAGAGTCATTGGCTAGCATGGTATCAAGTCCACACTGGCAGGTACTAAAGGAAGGGGCTACAAATGCAACTAACAGGCGAGGTTTTGAACTGGTGGAGGAGGCCACTCTTGATGGTATGTTTTGGTCAAGTGTGAGGCAAGTATTGGATTTCACCAAGCCCATTTATCACATGATTCGGTTTGCAGATACAGATAAACCAGTGATTGGTGAGGTGTATGAGCAGATGGATACCATGTTGGGGCAAATAAAATATATCATTCATAACAAAGATCCCGACTTGTACAAACTGATTCATGATTATGTGTGTGTACGGTGGAATCAACTTAATATTCCACTACATTGCTTGGCGTATATCCTTACACCAAAATACTACTCTACATATTGGTTGCGCCAACCTACACCAGGGGGTGGGATCAGGACCAAACCCCATTTAGATGCAGATGTAACTAGAGGATATTTAGATGCATTAGAAAAGTTGGTACCTGACAAGGAGGAATGTGCAGTTGTGCACCTTGAAATAGGCAAATAATTCAGTGGCACTGATTTGTTTGGTACCTTCCATGCAATGGAAGACAAAGACAGATTTGATTCTCTCACATGGTGGGAAACATATGGTGGCTAGGGACTTCTGCCAAAATTGGCAAAAAAATTTCTATCACAGGTTGTAAATACTTCTTCTGCAGAGAGGTGTTGGAGCACCTACAACTTCATACATAATGTGAAAAGAAACGGATTCAATGAAAACCGGGCAAAAATCTTGGTTTATGTGCACTACAACTTGAGGTTGTTGAGTCATTACTGTGATCGGGCTTATGAGGATCCCACATATAAAATTTGGGGAAAGCACCCAGAGGATGACAATTTGGAGGATGGTACTATACATCTTGAAGAACTAGAAGAGGAACTTATAAGGGATGAAGATGAAGCAGCTACAGCAGCCATGCCACCTCCACCATCCAGTAGCAGTGCTCGAGTTCCGAGTCTTGTTCCTTTGTTGTTGCCACCTTCATCTACACCCTCATGTGGAGGGCATGTGCCTTCTAGTTCTGGTCATCGGTCTGTGTGGGAGTCTCCTAGAAGACCACCACGACCTGCTCATACAGGAGACTCTCGTGGCAAGGGCCACATGTAGATTTATAGTTTATAGTTTACTTGTCTTTTCTAGTTTCTATTAGTTTTCATAACTGTTGAGTCTTGAGTCCTTGACTCTTGACTCTTGATTCTTTCATATCATAATGATATTTTTTGTAAACAATATATGACCGTGACAATGAAAGTTTGAAGTTTGAAGTTGGCAATTATAACTTATTGGTAATGATTGTGAATTATGAATATGATGCTTCGTGAACGACTAAAGTTGTTTCATTTCATTTTAGTATTCATAATTCATTTTATAATATTTCATTTCATGTTAACAGTTAGAACTTAGAAATATCTAAGATATTATTTCTTGTAATGGTTAAACTTAGCTTACAAGTACAACTTTGGTGATCAATGATGATAAATGTTATATATTGAATTTTCAATTTTGAAAGCTTGAAGTTGAAACTTTAAGATTGAATTTGATGAATCATGATTCACGGACTCAATATGTTGCCAGTGTAATATGTATGTTACTAACTTGTGGACATGGTTATGAAGATTATAACTTCTAAGATGATGATGTGATATGGTCAATGATCAATCTATGTTTTTTTTAGGTTTTTATATCTAATTCATCATTCTACATGTTTTTGTTGACATATATGTATCAAAAATTAAAAAATATAAAAAATATATTTTTTTAAAAAATTTCTCCGGGATTCGCTCCCAAACCGAGAGCTTCTGAAAATGCCGCTCCCACTCCCAAGTAACACTGATGTGTAAAGATATCAAAGAACTAGATAAAATGAATTGAAGTTTTACAAGAGTAGATGTTTTTACATAATCATTCAAGATAATTCAAGAGAGATCTATTGGACCCTTGTTTCAATGATACAAGAAGATTGGATCTCATGTCATTATGGTTTAGTAATGTGAAATTACTAGATAAAGTAGTGTATTGGCTATTGAAAGTGGACAAAAGCTCCATGCAGTAAATGATTAAAACATTTCAAGGTGCCATACATAAGCCACTAAGGGAAGATTTTAGGAATGACATTGTAACAATAACAATAATTAGGTTAATGGAAGGTTAAAGGCCACTAGTCTTTCACCATATATGTATATCATCATGAGGTTCATCATAACATCACAAAATTCATATTAGTAATTTCTTATTCAATATTCTATCTTATAGATTGTAAAATTACTTAATCAATATGGAAACAAAAACACAATTTTTTATTCTATTTGGTATTACACTAGGATTTTATTCAATTGTAGGTTATAAATACCTCTAGCAATGGTTCATATAGTCTATACTCACATGTTGTTGTTCCATACACATCTACCATATGCACTTTATTACAATAGTCATTGTCATCTTACTATGTTTTTTTTTGTAAGCTTGGTAGGACTACATCTTCATCATGTCCAATATATCACCCTGATAGGGTCATGGAATTGAACCAGTGACTTCACATCAAGGAAGACTAATTGTTTTATGTGTTAGCGAGCCATGTTGTATACTAATCGTGCCAATAAAATTTTGCTTGGTTAGTACCTTTAGAGTTTGAGGTCTGAAGGGTGGTGGGTATTTACTTGTTTAGTATACATGTGCCTTTAGAGTTTGAAGTCTGAGGGGTTGAGGGGATTTAGTTATAATTAGCTGAGGGGATTTACTTGTAATGATTTAGAATAGGATTAATTTAAAGTTAAATTTTCTCATTAGGATGCGTTGATGGGAAGGTTTTGTTTGTTTGAAAATTTTCTATGTTTTTTTCTTGTTATGAGACATAACTCACATATTTAAGAACCAAGGTTTTGCCACAAGTCACATCATTAGGAACTAAGACTTAATAGAATTGTAGAATTTTGAAGGGGATCATTACGAGAATATTTTTGTCGTTTTTCTTTGGTACCTTCTTCTCCATAGAAATTTATATACGAAGTGTGTTTTATTTTTTAACATTGTTAGTCTAAATAGGATTATTGTTGACAAGGTTGAAGTTATGATCCACAAGTGCAATGGGATTCTATATATCATGATTAACCATGCCAACTCAAATATTCTTTGACTTGTATTTGAGACATTTTTTTATTATATCTTCTTAGGAATGTGGTCATTAAGTCAACATCTCTAGACATGTATGAGGCTTCAACTAATGTGTAAAGATATCAAAGAACTAGCTAAATTGAATTTAAGTTTTACGAGAGTATATGTTTTTACATAATCATTTAAGATAATTCGAGACAGATCTATAGGACCCTTGTTTCAATGATACAAGAAGATTGGATCTCATGTCATTATGGTTTAGTAATGTGAAATCACTAGATAAAGTAATGTATTGGCTATTGAAAGTGGACGAAAGATCCGTGGGTAAATGATTAAAACATTTCAAGGTGCCATACATAAGCCACCCAGGGAAGATTTTAGGAACGACAATGTTATAATGAATTGATTTGAGACATTGTGACAATAACAATAATTAGGTTAATGGAAGGTTAAAGGCCACAAGTTTACCATATATGTATATCATCATGAGGTTCATCATAACATCACAAAATTTATATTAGTAATTTTTTATTCAATATTCTATCTTATAGATTGTAGAAATACTCAATCAATATGGAAAAAACACAGTTTTTTTATTCCATTTGGTATTAACCAAGCTTTTATTCAACTGTAGGTTACAAATACCTCTAGCAATGGTTCATATAGTCTATACTCACATGTTGTCATTCCATACACATCTACCATATGCAATCTACTACAATGGTCATTATTATATTACTATGTTTTCTTTTAAGCTTGGTAGGACTACATCTTCATCTTGTCCAATATATCACCCCGATCGGGGTAGGTAAACCGGTGACTTCACATCAAGTGCCTTAGCAAAGCACCCGATCACTGTCTATCCAAGACCCCGTGGACCGCTATCATCTTACTATGTTGTTTTATGCCCAATTGCCAATTAATTCATCTTCTTTTTGTATGATCTATACATTGCAATATATCATATAGTACACTACCATCCCAAAAATTATGTTGTTTGCACTATGTTTGCTAGCAACACCATATGATAATTAAGTTGTACATTCATACAATTTCAAATAGCTATTGAACTAGATGTTGCATCCATCCTGGCAAAATTTGTTATACAAACTCATACATTGACTTCTTGTTGCCCACATGTGATTATTCTATATGGTTTTTCCCAACATCATGTCCTTTTGTTTTTGTTTTATTGACCATATCTAATTTTTTCTTTGAAAAATTACCTTTAGAAAAAAGCATTGATTTCAAACCCTTATATATAAACCAAATTAATAAACTGGATTTTGTAATGAGAAAAACCAACTCCAATTGGTGAGAAAGGATGAGTTACAAGGAGATGCGAAACGTTGTAGAGATGTTTCCTAAATAACATTGACAAATTAATGAGAAATAGGGACATGATTGACAAGTAGATCATAAAAGCTGAAAATATTCAATTTATAATATTGAATGAAAAAGTGATGAAATATAAATGTATATAATGTGAATATTTAGATGATTAGTGTGACAATGGCCTTTGGCAATTTGTAAATCTCAAGGTGACCTTGCACATAAGACAACTCATTTTCATAATGATATTAATATTTAAAGTTGTATAGTTTTGGTATATATGTTTATTTTTATATTTTAATATTGCTTTTTCGTTTAGAAATGCTTAGCCCTCAAAGTAATTTGGATGATTTCATCTTCCATGGTGGAGGGTCATTTTTATTTTGGATTTTTTTATAAATATTTGTGAGTTCTTTGAGTAGATGATGTAGGCTTCATAATCCATATAATTTGCAATTCTTCTATTGCCATTTGAATTCCATAATTTGTTTTTGAGGTTTCTTATATCTATACCTAATTGCATTAATCATTCTGCTCCAAAAATTATGTCCCTCCCACTCAATGGTAAGAGCGTAACATCCATTTTCTAGTTCCAAGCGTTGTACTTATACAAAAAATTAGGGAATCTCCTTGTTCCTTTAACTTGTTAATCATAAATGGTAGTAACATTGAGATCCCTCGGGAAGCGATCTGCAATAAACATCGAATGAATAGATAGGGTTTCAGGTTTCTGAGCTCCATGGTGGCACACAAAGGGGGGAGCTCCACTCCCTCCTACAAGCAGGTTGTGGCCAGTCGCGGCGAGAAACCTTTGGAGTCTGTCATAGAGACTGTTGAAGAAAGGAAAAAGAATCTGGAAGAGGATCAGGAGTTTATGAAACCAAGAGAGGTCAGTAGCATGAAAGACAATGAGGAAGAAGACAAAAGACAGGGAGCAGAAAACAAGGCACTGAAGGGGCCATGTAAACCCAAGGCTGTTGTCACTCCTAGAGTAGTTCTAAATGACCCTGCTTTGCAGGGACATAGGGACCACATGCGGACCTATGCTATCATTTGTAAATTTATGGGATTATGGCCCACTGAGAAGGAATTACAAATGTGGATCAAATACCATTGGAAACTGAAAGGACGTATAGACCTACACCTTAGGTCAAAGGGATTCTTCACGGTGGTATTTACAAATATTAAAGACAAAGACAGGGTGTTTGAAGGAGGACCCTATTTCTATGCAGCAGCAAGCCTCTACATGAGGCCGTGGATGATGAACTTTGTCTCGGAGTGGGAAACTTTTACTTCAGTCCCGGTCTGGGTAAGACTTTACTCCTTACCTCTTGATTACTGGCAAATTGAATCGTTAGCGGCCACAAGAAAGGGAAAATATACTTCCTTTGCAAGAATATGTGTGGAGATGGACCTATCGGAAGCCCTACCAGATGAAGTTATCCTGGAAGTCTTTGATGAAGACTAGGTGCAAACAGTAGATTATGAACATACACCTTTCAGATGTCGCAGATGCCATGAGCATGGACACCTATTTAGAGACTGCCCTCTCAGTAAGACAGAAAACAGAGGAAAAATAGAAACAATGAAAGACAATGAGATATTTCACAAAGTAGGTCATAGAGGAAAAGGGAGCAAAAGGGGGCCAAAGCATCAGTAAATAGAAGGGAAATAGGACAGTCTGAACAGGTTCCAAGTTCTCGAAGAAGAGGAAGAAATATTAAAAGAAGATCAGGTAATGGAAGGAAGCTCAGGGGAGAAGGAGAAAGAAGAAGAAGATAAGGAAATGGCACAAGGCATTTCTAAAAACAAGGAAACAATGATAAGCGATGGGGAACTTGAGATGGATCAAGAAATGACTCAGAGTGAGGTGGAAATGAAGGATAATGAACTGCAGGAGATTCTGGAAAGAGAAAACCTAGATCTGGAAGGATCCTTGAAACAGGAGACCATTGGAGGGGTAGACTCAGTACCTCAAGAAGAGTTCAACCAAGTACAGCAGTTGTATCTATGGAAAACTCAGGCTAGAGAACAGGAAAGGAAAAATGACAATGAAAGGTAGGGCAACGAAGGAGTAAAAACTATGAAAACCACACCAAGATTAGCTCCCAAAACCCAGGAAAGAAACGAGGCAGGAAAAAGCAGAATGAGCTACTAATGGAATGTGGAAAGCTAATGATAGATTCAGGTAAGATGAAAGATCTATCCAGCTACTCTTTCACAAACCTTTAATAATGAAGTTCACAACTTGGAATATTAGAGGCTTAGGTAGTAAAATAAAATAGAGAATACTTAGCAATAGAATGAAACAAGAAGCTCCTGATATGATATTTATCCAGGAAACTAAATGTTCCATTCAAAAAATCAGAGAAATTCATACTAAATGGCTCAATAGATTTGAGTTTCTAGAAGTTAAAGCAAATAACACAACAGGAGGCATACTCACTCTTTGGAATCCCAAAAAAATTGGTATAATAGATGTTGAGGCAACTAGGAATTATTTATCAGTGATTATTCAACCTGTAGGAGACAACGAGACTTATCTGGTCACGAATGTTTATGGCCCACAAAGAATGGATGACAAACTCATATTTCTAGACTCTCTTGTAGATCTAAGAGACAGGCACGCAGGAGTTCCATGTATCATGGGTGGGGACTTCAAAATGATCAAATCACTGATGGAAAAAACAAGGGGGAATAGGATCTTTAAGCAAAGACTCTACAACTTTCCAAACATTCATAGATAATATGAAGCTTGTTGACACTAATATGAATAATGGCCTCTTTACTTGGAACAAGAAGAGAGGAGGGTAGTCTCAGGTAGCTTCAAAATTAGACAGATTCATTATTTCAGAGGACCTTATGCTCACAGACAAGGAAATGATAGTGAGAATTTTCCCCTTTGGAGGCTTGGACCATTGGCCTGTGCAAATGGAGGTACAGGGTATTGGCAACCCAAAGAATAGACCTTTCATATTTGAGAATGTATGGCTTACACACCCATATTTTATTAGCAACATAGCAAGATGGTAGAAAGAAGATCTGAATATTCAGGGAACAAGAATGTTTCTGCTCCACAAAAGACTAAAATACATCAAGCTCAAACTCAAAGACTGGAACAAGAATGAATTTGGTAACATTTTTGCAGCGAAAAAAGAGGTTGAAGGTAAAATGCAGACACTCAATAAAAATCTCATTACTGAGGGTTTTGATAGTTGCATAAATGAACAAGTTACCAAACTACATCAAGACTGGGAGAAATTTTGTAAACAAGAGGAAATATATTGGAGACAAAAATCTAGAGTGCAATGGTTAAAAGAAGGGGAAAGAAACCCCAGTTTTTTCCATAGATCCACCATGGCAAATAGATCCCACAATAGAATCTCTTCAATCAAGGATGAGGAAGTTCATTTTTGCAATTCCCATGAAGAGATTGAAACTGTGTTAGTATAGCACTTTCAAGTTATAGCAAAGGAAACCAATGCAGACAGAGATCATTTTATCCGAGACTTAACTAGGCATATACCTAGACTAGTTTCCAGAGAGGATAATTTCAATCTTAACAAGCCAGTGACTGAAGAGGATGTAAGTGAGGCAGTTAAGGAGATGTAGAATGGCAAAGTGCCAGGCCCTGATGGTTTTAATGTTGATTTCTTTAAAGCCTTTTGGAACATTGTTGAACAAGATATTGTGCAAGTAGTGGAGGATTCTAGATTGGATAAAACCATTCTGAAGGTGCTCAATACTTCTTTCATCTCCTTGATCCCAAAACAGGATAATGCTCTGACTCCAAACAGATTCAGATCCATAGATTTATGCAATGTGGAGTATAAAATAATATCCAAAGTGGTTGCCAATAGACTAAAACCCCTTCTCCCTACTCTCGTTTCTGTGGAGCAGTCAGGATATGTTTAGGGTAGACAAATTCTCAACAACATCATTCAAGCGCATGAAGTGGTTCATTCCTTGTTAAGAAATAGGAAGGCGGGAATGATCATGCAATTGGACCTTGCCAAAGCATATGATAAACTGAATTGGACCTATATTAGGAAGGCCCTTCTAGACTTTGGCTTCGATCATAACTGGGTGAGATGGGTCATGGCTTTGGTCACCTCCTCTAGCTTTTCAATTTTGGTCAATGGCTCTCCTTCCAAGACCTTTACCCGTTCAAGAGGTCTTAGACAAGGAGATCCGCTCTCTCCCTTTCTCTTTATCCTCATGATGGAAGGACTAGGGCATTCCATTAAGCATGCTAAAGAAGGAGGTAATATCAAAGGTATCCAACTTTCTGAAACTGGTAAAGCTTTGTAACATCAACAATTTGTTGATGACACTATGCTGCAGGGAATCCCCACGGTAAAAGAAACTCTTGCTTATAAAAAAATCCTACGATAATTTGCCTTGGCCATAGGTATGGAGGTAATCTATCCAAATCCAAGATTTTTTTCTTTAATACTAATATCGCTATTCAGAGAAATATCTCTAGAATTTTAGGTTTTCAAAGGGAGGTCCTTCCATCCAAGTACCTGGGAGTCCCTCTAACTGATAAACCCTTGCGCAAAAGCATCTGGGAGACAATCATTAATAAGATTCAGGAAAAAATAAGAAAATGAACTATCTGGTCTTTAAATTTGGCAGATCGGTTGGTGCTTACAAAAGCAATTTTGCAAGCAATCCCCATCTTTATGCTTTTAGCTCTTCCAGCTCCAAAGGGAGTGTTGCATCAATTTAGAACTATTCAAAGAGACTTTCTTTGGGGGAAGGGGGAGGAGAGAAAGAAATGGGCCTTAGTAGCTTGGGATAAGATCTGCAAACCAAAAACGCTTGGCAGTCTTGGACTGGATGATCCAGATGTTCTTAGCAAGGCTCTAGGAGAAAAATTATGGTGGCGCTGGGTGAAAGAACCAAAGGTTCAGTGGGCTAGTGTTTGGAAGGAAAAATATGCCAGCTCTTGGAAATATAATGATCATATAAGGATGATGGGTAACATAAAAGGATCCCACATCTGGAATAATGCATGGGAGAATAGAGACCTAGTGTAGAAAAATAGCTTCTGGGAGATCAGAGAAGGAGACCTGGCTTTGTTTTGGGAAGATAAATGGCAACAAGAACCTACACTATTAAGAGAGGACTTTTTGGACCTTAACAGAGAAACTGACACCAAAGGGCTTTTAAGGGTCAGATATTTTTGGGAACAAACTAGTATAGAAGACAAATGGAGAACCTGGAAGACTTTAGAATTAGGGAATTATATCCCCTTGAAAGAAAAAGCAGAAGCTCTACTAACTATTTTGGAACAAAGGAAGATTCTGGTTTCAAAAGGGCATGACCAACTCAGATGGGGCAACAACAAAGAAGGCACCTTCAATATTAAGGAGGCCAAAAAGTTATTGCTTGAGCGAGACTCCAATACATCGGACAAAGTGTGGTAGAACCTGTGGAGACATCAAGGTTGGATGAAATTCAAACTCTTCATGTGGTTGGTACATCATAAAAAAATTCTGACTTGGGACAATATTAGAAAGAGAGGCGTGCTGGGACCTTCTAGATGTCAGCTCTGTGAAGATCAAGAGGAGACAATGGAGCACCTTCTTAATGATTGCGCCTTTACCTCTATCTTGTGGGACACCTTTGCCACAATTTTTCAACAGACGGACAGGGACAAAGCTAGCATCAAAAATACCCTAAATAACTGGAGATGAAACTTCTCTGAGCATGATTTTCTTAGCCTAGCTTGGGTTTTAACTCCAGGATTCATAATTTGGAATGTGTGGAAAGAAAGGAACAATAGAATTTTCAAAAATGTTTGTAGCACCACCCATCTCATTTTTTAGAGGATCTTAAGACAGCTCAAAGAAACGGTGTGCACTTTTGTGAAAAACTCCCCAAAAATCCCTCCTTCTGTAACAGAGATGTAGATTCTATGTCGACTAGGGATGCAGGGGCTTATTCCACAGGGGATGGTCAATAAGGTTATGAATCCTGCTAATAAGCCATATTATTGGCATCCTTCCCCTAAAGGTTTTCTGAAATTCAACATTGATGGGTTCTCAAAGGGCAACCCAGGTCTTGCTGGTTGTGGAGGTGTGCTACGTGATGAGAATGGATGTATTTTTTTTTATCTTCCATTGCCATCTGGGACAATCTACAAATAATATGGCAGAATTAATGGCTCTTGAGCAAATTTTAGATTTCCTAAAGCAGGATAATCTTCAGAACACTATTATTGAAGCCGATTATGAGTTGATCATTAACTCAGTCAAAAGAATTTGTTATGGAACAGAGCCGAAAAATGTCTCAAGTCATCGGAGGCTGATTCAAGTCTTTCAAAGGATACAAATTCACCTCCAAGATCTTCACACAGTGAGTTTCACTCATGTTCGAAGGACAGCCAATAAACTGGCAGACATTATGGCCAATCAAGGAGTTGTATGTACTAAAAACAGGGTCAAGTTGATAATGCGAGAGATGTCTCAGAACAGATTAAAGGAGCAGTGTTGTGGTCAGACAAAAGAGGAAATTAAGATTTTCTGTAATAGGACCATAGAAATGAGACTTGATTGACGTTTTTGCACTTGTTAGAATGCTTTTGGCATGTAGGTTTCGGAATGGCAACAGTGTACCAGAAGTGTCAAGGAGATGGCCAGAAAAAGGGAGCTTCTTCTTCCTTTGGTCGGGCATCGAATTCCAGTCCTCAACGGCAGCCGCAAAACCTCCTTTTATTTTGGCGGTGACTTTACCACCCTTGTGGCGGTTTCCATCTTATCGCACTGCTTTATGGATGGAAGTGGTATTTTTCATTTTGGTGCGATGCCACTTAACGCGCAACACATGGCGGAGAGTGGGGAGAAAAAACCACCCCTCATCGCGTTGTAAACTTCAAGGGGTTAAGGGTGAGTGATATGAACTGCTACCGTTGGATCAAAAGTGATCAACTTACGGCCAAGATTGATTGTGCTGGTTGGTGGGTCCGTTTTGGGGGTTATCGTTCAAGTTGTTTGCGTGCACCATCTAGAATTGTATGCAATCGATGGATTTCGGGAGGAAAAGATACACGATGATTAAGTGAAATACAGACCCAATGTAATTATCAATTAAGATCTATAGAAGCCATTGGGTCTGTTTTACCGGTTATTCGATGCGCTTGTTAGCCACCTGATTTGTTTCTCAGCCGCTGGATTTTTTGATCCAGATCTAATGGCTTGATGTGGGCTTGTGCCTTTTGTATACTATTTCTTTTTTACAATTTTGAATAGAAGGATCCACTCTTGCCTTAGCAAAAAACAAAAAGCATTGAGATCCCTCATGAGGTATACAAAATAGTTTAGTTGTTTCGAAATTGATACCTACAAAATTGGGCATGTTTCAAAAGTCTACGTGATATATTTTTTTTTTATTCTTCTCTTGAGCTTTAATGCCATAGGTTTCATTTTTCTTCTAATTGTTGCTGGTAGTATTGTGGCTTTTCATCTTGAATGGTCCAACTATTAACATTGTTCAATAGATGAGGTGCAATATATCTTACTAAGTTACTATATATTATTGAACTTTCTTTTGTCATATAACTTTCTTAACAACCCTTGATTCTTCTTCCTTATGAGTCTACTTAGTGCATGTGGTTGTTGCCAACGAGATCTTATGATTTTTCATTGTCATTAGAATCTAAGTTGTATTCTTCCGTGGGTACCTCTACTTTCTTTCCATTTATAAAATTTGCAGTGGTATAGGTGATTGTATGATATAGAACCCAATTCTCACCACATTTATAACAGGTATTTTCCCTTTTTCTCATATTTCATTGGAGTTACTGATGGAGGTGTTTGTTTCTTTTTTCTATTTATGACTTGTTTGTTGCATTTGTGCCTTGGTGATCACTTTTCTCCACATTGTTTTCATTTTTCATCCCTTTGTCATTGGGCTTCCAAACTATAATTATTCTCTCTTCTAAATGTGGTTTGGGGTAGCTATTTCCTTGAATAAACCTTGTAATAATTACGAGTGGACTCTTTTAGCTAATTTTTTACAGTGTTTTTCCATATGTCAAAGTTTTTCCATTGTTGTGATATTATGATTGATAATTCATCCTTTATGTGTGGCTTTCATTTGTACAGAATAGTGTTTAGTAGTTGATTATTTGATAAGTTAAATACTTGTGTAGCTAATGTCTCCCATCCATGTTTGTATTCTTTTACATATATTTTTGTTGTATATTTACGCGTTTTCCAAAAACATCTTTTCTACCATCCCTTGAAGCCTATTAAAAAAATTGTTTTTGTATCTTCTTTGACGGAGCACACCCTAGTTGCAAACTTCCTTATATGTATTAAATGTAAGTGTTTACTTGAAATAAAAATTATGTATTTCAAAAGCACTCTCCTGCTTTGTTAATCCAAACCACACTTTGCTTTTCATCTCCATCATATTTTGATAACTTTAGTTTTACCCTCATTATGTACTTATATATTAATTGATTGATTTTTATAGGGTGATGATTGTTCGATATTAATCATTGTTAAGCCATTTTGGGACATACTCGATTATGGATTGGTTATACTTGGAGGATTTGTCTGGGTCAATAGTTCTTTTTCTTTGAGGATTTTCTCTAATTTCTCCATGCATAATGACATTTCATCCTTCATACTTACACTAAGCTATCTCTTGATCTCTTGTGTTATCTTTTGTTTTAGCTTATCTAAGCCTTGTTTCATTTTCCCTCACGTCTATTTTGATCTCCTCCTTGAGAAACAATCAATTAATTCTTGTTTTAGCTAACCATGTTTTGTGTAATCTATATCATTCGCCTCATGGTTTTTATCCATAATTTTCTTGAATTATTTATGATTCTCTACAACCATTTTGCATTGAGAATCTGTTTCTTTACGATGTTACTATAGTTTGTTCAATTTGGAGTTATTATCTATGATTTTCCTAGTTACTAAAGGAGTACTTTTGTAATCAATTTTAATCCTAGGTTGTTGCTGTAAGCTCAGAGAATTTCCATCAAAATTTCAGAATTGTATAGAATACTATGATGGTTGTAGTATGGAATTGTATGACTTGAATTGTATAGATGACTATGAGTTGTTTGTTTTCTTCCCTGCGAAGCTTCGGAAGCTGAAATTAAAACCCATTTGAGCCGAAATCTTGATAAATCTCGTGATCAAATTTCATATCTTGGTTCATCATATTTTCGGACATATGATCCGAGGAAGTTAGGGTTTTTGCAAGCTCTTGAATTCCATGTCAAAGAGGTGACGTTGGGAAAATTGTCATAACTTTATTTCTGAGCATTGGATTCAAATTTCGTAAATAGTCAGAGAAAGAGGACGGATTTTAGTTTGTTAAGTAGCATTTTCAAGGTTGAAGGTTGCAACAATGACATGTGGAACTTTGTACAAGTTCACTCTACTGAACTAGGTTATAATGAGGTCATTGTGAGAGATTGGGCATAACTTTTTCTTGAAGATTCCAATCTTGATCAGACCTGTGGGGTTGCAAAGAGGACTCAGAGGGCTACCACAGGACGAAATTTCAAACCCTGAAGATCTGAAATTACATAGATACAACAGATTCAATATCGAGCTCCTAGAAGGCAAGAAAAATAATGCATTCAAGGATCATTGCAGTAAGGACCACACATCAACAGTCAAGGGTAAGTCTCCTACAACAAGGTATGTATGATTACTGTTTACATTTGAATTTTGAGTATTATCTCTGACATATGTTTTTTCAAGACAACGTAAGTATATATAGGGTCTCGATTATATCTCTATGTCTCTATATGTCAGAGTTAGTTTTGATACCACATTTCAGATGTCCTATTCTTGATACTACACATTTGATGCTACACAAAGTCTGCTAAATCTGTATGATGTTGTTTGTTCATGTTTCTTGTCCTGTCATATTACTTAGAACTTGGTTCATCACAAGTCTAGGGTCTGTCATCAGTTTCTATTGTATATATCTCATTTTATTCTAGCAGTCAGGGGACTGTTGCATTTATAATGTTTATTAATGTTTTAACATATTTCATAATCCGAGAGTCATTTAACTTAGGGTTTGTATTTTTAATACATAGTTTTGTATTTGTAATATGGTTAGGGTTTAGAACTTAGGTTCAGGTCTAGCATAGGGTTCAGATGCATGGTTTTAGAATTTAGGTTTTTCACCGTAGGTTTGATACAATGAATTTGAAAAGTTAGGGTTTAGGATTAGGTTTTGGATTAGATGTATTTTTAGGGTTGAATACATAGTATTCATCAAAACCTTATTACAATAATTTGTCACAAAGTGACATTCACCCAACACACATCTTCGTCACAAAGCCACTTTTGTGACGTCATCACAAAGCCACTTTTGTGACATCATCACATGATGACAAACCATATCGAACCCCTGCAATGGATGACACACCAATGTTGATGATTAACTTGCGAGTGGATGACAAAACCCAAATCCTGCGAGGGGAATGACAAACACATGTCGATGACCAATTCTTGACGACAAAAACATGTCAACATCTAGGTACAAAACCATATCAACGTAATACCATGAAAAACCAAGACATCACCTGAACAACTTGAACCATAAACAACATTGTCGAAACTGAACAACATCGGATTGAATTGCTAATGACGACACTGCACACTGACGATGAACCTGTGCAACTGATCTGACGAGATCCTCTTGGATCAATCCTCTCCACTTGAAAGCTTTTGGACCACAAAAGTTTGACTAAACAAATAGTCAACGAGGGTAGAACTCCCTCACTTTCCTCCTTGCCCTGATGATGTACCAATACGTTTGATTAATCACCTGCAAGTGATGACTCAGATGATGCTGACCATGGAACATTTTGAGTTGGTGACCTGTTCCATCCATCTACAGTATGAAAAACTTGCGACAATGGTCAAACAACTTATTATGAACATGGCAATTGATTTCTTTCCATGAAGAACCATGAGTTAGTGATTCATAATCATCTTTGAAAAAAGTCTCTACAGGATATTGTTCAATACCATTGACATGTATTAACAATCTATTTTGCAGAATGACAGAGACAATCAAAGATGTTTTTGACATCAAACCAGCTACTTGACTTGACATACTTTCCTTCTTCCTGATTACCAAGTGAACTTGTTGCCATAAACCGATCAAACTGTGAGATGAAAATTGCTGCAACTTAGTTTGTCTTTGAAAGTATTGAATTAGTTGTTGATTTGTTTGAATCACTTTTTCTTCATTTATTAAATGATTTTTCCTTTGATTAGCACTTTCTCCTAATGCATTTGGGAGCCTAGGTCATTGGTAAATGCATTAAGGGTGGCAAGAAAAATTGAAAGCAAAATTATGGCAACAAGGAGGTTTACCACTCACAACTACAAATATGAAATTTTTGCTGCTCCTCACTTCCCACAACCTACAGGGATGACATCATGTCAACTAGAGGAAAAAAGAGCAAAAGTGCTTTGTTACAATTATGATAAAAAACATACTAAAGTTCGTAAGTGTGTTGAGAACAAGAAACATCAAAAGAAGAGGATATACACCAAGAACTAACCTAAAGAGTTGAAAAAGAAGAAATGAATCTGACCATATCTTGTAATGCATTGGGGGGATTGCCACTCTTTGAACTCTTAATATAGAAGAATATATCAAGAAGAAAAAGGTAATAATGCAGGTTGATTCATGTAGTACCCATAATTTTATTCATTGTAAGATAGCCAAGGATTTGAATGGCTTTTTATATTCAGCAGCAGAGTGTCAATTGATGGTTACAAATGGAGGAACTATAAATTTCTCAGGCAAGTGCAATCATGTTAGTTAGTCTAACCATGGTGGCATATGTATTGAATAGTCCATTGCTTTCCATTTCGATAAGTGGTTCTAATGTTGTAATAGGAGTCCAATGGTTACAATCTTTGAAGATGATAAATTTTAAATTTCAAAAACTTTTCTTGAAACTTTTCTTGGAATGAAAGGAAATTGATTTAAGGGGTATTGCAGAGAAACCTGAGAAGATCATAAGCCATAATGGAATGAAAAACTTTTGAAGAAGGAACAATAAGGGGTAATTTCACAATTTTGCTCACTATATTTTCAAACATCTAAGTCGTTTATTTCTCGATATCTCCAAAGAGTCATTGACAATCATTCCAAGATATTTGAGACTCCCGAAGGTCCCCCACCTATTTGTTATCATGATCTTGCTTTTCACTTGATTCCAAGAAGTGTTCCTCCAAACATCAAACTTTACAGATATTTCTATGCCTAGAAGAGTGAAATTGAACGTATGGTTGTACAAATACTAGAGGAAGGTATTATTCAACCTAGCCAAAGTTCTTTCTCTTCTCCATTAGTATTGGTGCACAAGAAAGATGGATCATGGCGTATGTGTTTGGATTATAGAGAGCTCAATACGATCACTATTAAAAATAAATTTCCCATTCTTGTCATTGATGAATTGTGGGATGAATTATATGGATCAATTTACTTCACCAAGTTGGATCTTTGTTCCAGATATCATCAAATTATAATGAAGACAAAAGACATTCTGAAAACAACATTCAACATTCATGAAGATCATCGTGAGTTTTTGGTCAGAACATTTTTATAACGAAAACACGAGCATTTAGAGAAACCAAGAAATAACTCGAAAGTAATGAGTTCTTTGTATTCGATGTAATTAAGAAGAGAGTGAAGACTTTCTTATATAGGTTACCATAACACTAAGTCAATCTGCTTTATGAATGTGGGATTGATCAATAAGACATAAGAGAAAAAATATAACATAAAGTTAAATGCCTAAGTCTATTCAATAATTGACCATTATTACATAATTTAATACCCTCCCTTAATGGTCAATTTACTAACTACACCAAGCTTATCCCAAAATTTTACATATTTTTCAGGACCCAAAGGCTTCGTAAGAATGTTGGTAGTTTGATCTTCTGTGGGATAGTATTGCAACTCAATAGGTCCATCTTCAACAAGTTGTTTGATGAAATGGCAATTAATGGCAATGTATATCAATATGTTTGGATCACTCGTGGAAGACCTTATTTTTGGCAAATTTCATCACACTTTGATTATCACAAAAGAGGAGTTCGGGTTGCGTTTGTTGCATATGCATATCTGATAGCATCCTTTTGAGCCAAACTGTCTCGCACACTCCTCTCAATACTCCTCGATATTTTGGTTCTGTCGAGGAAACAGCTACTGCATGTTGCTTCTTACTGGTCCATGTGACTTCACCTATGCCAAGGCTGAAGACATACCTAGAAGTGTATTTTCTGCCATCAATAGAACCTACCCAATCTAAATTCGTATATCCACACAACCTAATTTATTTGCTTCTATTATATAGAATTCAAAGTCAAGTGCCCCTTTAACATATCTTAGTACCCGCTTTGTTGTAGTCCAGTGATCTACTTTTGGCGTTGTTATGAATCTGGAAATGTAGCTCACAACAAAACATAAGTCAAGTCTAGTGGTTGTAAGATATATCAAGATCCCCACTAGTTTCTTGTATATGGACTCATTAATTGCCTTAGAGTCTGTCTGGGCTAAAGGTTAAAGTTCTTTCTCCATAGGTGTAGATGCGATTTTCAATATATCATTTTGAACCTATCCAACAAACCCCTGGCATATTTTGATTATGAGATGAAAATGACGCTACTTGTTCGGCAGACTTCTACACCTAAACATTAGTGTAGGAGGCCTAGATCAGTCATGTTAAAAGATTTGCTTATATTATTTTTTATCTATTCCATAGCCTTTTCCTCACTACCATTACCAACTCTTTTGACATACATGTTGAATCTAAAGGACTCCATTGGAACCCAGGTTGAATCTTTCATTACTCAACATAGCAGAATTCTGAAAAAGCGTCCATAAACTTTTACCCACCAGCGCTCTGCTAAAGAGAAACCAATCTTTCATAGCTACCCAACGAAGCAACATTCTGCAAAAGCTTCCATAAACTTTTACCTAGAAGCGCTCCCCGTTCCCTATACATTTAGGCTAAGCCAAACAAGCCCATTTAATTGAAAGAGTACCTTCTTTGTCACGATTTCTTGACCAAAAATACCGAAAACATGTTTTCTTTATCTTAGTTAAAATACCTTTAGGAACCTTAACTATAGAAGCCCCCACTGGATAGGAATAATCTCAAGAACTGAAATGAGGAGCATCAATAGTCCTCGAAAGAGCTGTTTGTTGGCCCACAACACCATTTTTCTTGTATAACAATAACCAATCCTCTAGATTATAGGAATTCAGCACAATCGTCCTCGAGAGGGCCACCTTTTCAACCACAGAGAAATGTGAGCTTCAATTCTCTTGTATAACCACAACCAATCCGCTAGATTATAGGAATTTGGCTTCAAGTGAAAGCCCAGATAATTGAGACCTTCATCAACACTATTTGAAAATGGAAGCGCAAATTCCAGGAGCAGAGTCATGTTGTCGTGCACAAAAGAATATCGCACGTAGGACTTGGCCCAAATAATTTCACTCCACGTAGCTTCACAGAAGACGTCCAAGATATTTTTCATACCTTGAAACTCCCGGAGAGTTCTTACACCAAACAAAATTATATTGTCAACTAATAACAAGTGCGAGATTATTTAGGAGTGATTTTTAGATATCTCAACTTTCCTCGACTTATTGCATTAGACATTATCCTGCTTAGCCCTTCAGCCACTATTAAAAAAAGACGGAGAAGAGGCACCCCTAGCTAAGCCCACGAGAGTCACCAAAGAATTTAGAAGGGGAATTGATTACAAGCACCGCAACAAAGCACATTGCACGCATCCAAGGACAGTTAATGAAGTCCAAACTCATTCCCATTTGAAAGATAAAGTCGATTTACCTTATTATAGGCTTTAGACAAGTCTAACTAAGTAGGACATATGTAACTTTTGCTTTTTTGACAGAGTACATAACCTCCTGAGCGAGAACAACAACGTCATGAATTTTAACATTTAAACAAAAATATATGACGTATTTTGGAAGAGGCTTGAGTCTAGAAGCTATATTTGGAAACCACCTTGTATGCCACATTCCAGCAAAGTGATCAGCGTGAAATCCTCAAAGAAATGTTCTTCTTCGGGATAGTAGCCAAGGAAGTCAATTTCATAGCCACTGTTATTTTGTTGTCTCTTAGATTCCCATACGACCTTTATAATATCATCCTTCATGAGTTCATAAAACCCATATAGAATTCCACCATATAACCATGAAAACCCTAGACAATTGCCTTTTAATGGAAGCCAAAATGGACTTAAACTCATCCTTCGTTTCCTAGCCTTCAAATGATTAGGGCATAACCGGATAAGCTTCAACATCTCCTAAATAGAACATCTAGTTGGTTCTTTCAAGAAATTGTTACAAATACAATGAATTCTCCCTGCTTTCTCGTTTTCTTTGAAATACTTTACTAAAATACCCTCCTGGTTGACAACTTTCCAGATTGTGTTCAGATTCATTAGATATTTAGCAAACGTATGAAAATATCTTGTATTGCTGTCATCTTCAGCAATCCAGATAGCATGACTCTTTAAGCGCCACATCGCCTCTTCCTTAGCCAACAATTCTTGTCTTTGAACCATCAAAGACTTCAGAGTAATAGTGTCTTGCACAAAGAATGTGCCAAGGACATTCTACTTGTATTCAAATCTGATTTTAAACTTCGTTTCCTTGAGAATAGTGTTGAAATGATAATTTCACTGCCCGCGCGGACCAGCAGTGAACCGTGTGTCAAAACCACCCCGATGCAAACCAGAATCCGGCCGCCTGAAACTTATCGCGCGAACTTTCCGGGGAAGGAATATCCCGGTGATGTGCTCCGATGCTGACAGCTGGCCAACCGTGACGTCACCCACTGACATCCATCGGAAGGTAACTATCTGTCTTCTCATCCCGCCCGATATGCGTCCGATCAAGATGCTTGCTCTCCGCCGTCCGATTGAAGGGGAAGTTCTCCGCCGGTTAAAGTCTTCATAGTACGTACGGGGGCCTGTTAAAATTTAATTAACCATGGACCATCCCATACCTTATGATTAATGGCTGACATTTTTTTGGTAAAGAATTCAATGTTTTCTTACGGTGAAGTTAATATGGTGTATGGGCGTAAGTTTTTTTTTATTTCTTTTTGATATATGTTTTAATACAGCGTTGACCCCATTTTGTTACGTAAAAAAAAAACACACGGGGATTGTAATATGTGCGTGTGTTATGTAATGGCACATGAGGGATAAAAAGATTAGAGTCTGCAGCACCAAAATGTGAAAAACACATACGGGGAGAATGAAATGTGAATTCGCAGCAGCGAATGAAATACACAGATTAATTTTGTATTGCAGGGGACAGAAGTGCATGAATATTTTTGGGTCTGTAATGTAAAAGGGGTTTTATGCAGCAGAGTAATTTTGTTTGTAATGTAAGAAGTAAAGATTGCACAGCAGTGCAGGAGGAGAAGTAAATGAAACCAGTGGATAGTTTTGTTCAAACCATGTATTGTTTCACAGGTGAAAAGGTAAATCTGTAAATCCCTGTAAGTTTTGTTTTCACATAGCAGTGAATGTAAATGAAATATTTACACACAGAGGTGTAAAATTTCATAGGAGGCAGAGTAACTTTTGTGAAAATGTTTTGGTGAATCCCTCTGAGTAAA